>JAAAKQ030077669.1:24905-84261 GCA_010016005.3 Zanna intricata | reverse complement strand
GTCAAGGTCACTTCAATAAACGTAAACAGATTACGTAGCACACCTGTACAAGTCTGTCTATTGACTTAGAACAATTTTCTTTTAACCTATACCCATATTTAATCTTACAATTTGAATAACTCCAAAACTACTAATGCTAGTTTCACCAAATTTTAATACAATGTTTATGTAAACCACCAGTTTATAATTAGAGAGTTTCCAAACACCAATTGTTTTTTTTTTAAAGTTCTATTTACACTTAAAGCCTCACCAAATCCAATATAGGTTATCCTATATTAGATTTCAGAAAAATCACAATAATTTGTAAATCCATTAACCAATCTCCATAAAAATTGACAAACACATTAACCGTAAACCAATCGACAATTCCTGACCAACGTATCCAATAAAATCAACCTATTTACCACCAAAAACGCACTTCAGCAGGAGCTACGTACAGACTACCTTATTCACCGAGTGTCACCACTTAACTATACTTTCCAATATTAGCCAAATTATCATAATCTGCTATAAATATTGGAATGTATTTCTATTGTTCAAATGGCAACGCATAACTTTATATCATTTATTTTTATTATTCTATGTTTTATTTACTACTTTAGAAATTTTTAATAATAATTGTAAAATAAATAGTAGTAGAATAATCCTTTTGGGAGTAGTACATCATTTTATTAACTACGAAGATATCTTATCGGTATCAAAACAAATACATTGTTCTGCAGTTCAGACGAAATTATTTCGTTACAATTTTCATTTCTGCTATACGATAATTACTTATATTTAATTTTATCTGTTTCATTCTCAAATTACCTCAGTGAATAGAAAATAATAAAAAGAGAACTAATTTAATTTTTAATAATAAGAAAGGTTTTTAAACGAATGATTTTCTAAAATAATTTCTTGTATTTGGAGGAAAATTATAAAATAAAATTCGTAAATAAAATAAAATTCCACGTTCCTAATATTAATATTACATTTACACACACACGCGCGCGCGCGCGCGCGCACATATGTATATGTGTGTGTGTGCGCGCGTGTGTGTGTGTGTGTGTGAGAGAGAGAGAGATAATTATATATATATATATATATGTATGAGTATATATAATTAAAAATTGTAAATGATAAAGTAAATTTTAAATTATCTTGAATAACAACATTGAAATATCTATTTATTTCAATATAAATCTGTTCTTAGTGTCTGTTTTTTAATTAATTCAAATACGTTTTATGTTGCTTTGGTTTGAAACATTTTACGTATAGTTTATGCCAATATTACTAGTCCACGAATTATTATTACTATTATTACAGATGTATAAACCGTAGATAAAACAGAAGGGTTTTATATAAACACAACACAGTTTTGAATTTATATGCGTTGAAAATGGGATTGGCCCTGTTAAATTTATTGGATGTGAAAATTAGTTCTCTGCTCATATATTTAAAGATTTTTGATAAAAGAGACCTATTTATTGCCCATAAATTTTTCACAATGTAAGTGAAAACAAATTCTTTCTTTGTAAATTATTTATAAACAAAATGTTTTGTTTAATACAAATTGTAAATTCAATAACATTAACAATATATATGTATATAAACTTTATCTAAGATTTAAAACAATTTATTTTATATTTTCTTTTACCGATAAAATATATAGAAAAAAATATATAAGTTTTACATAATTCTCACTAAATAAACAAAACATTTTAACATTTCACTGTAACTTATATTGTGGATTGTAATATTTTTCTAATAATCCTCTGATAAAAAATAATATACGCTACTCTTAGATTTATTTAATATCTTTACTTTTTTAAATGTATATAGCTTCCTAATATTAACGTTTTTATTTATTACTACTCTAATCGCTAGACTATTTCAAGAAAATCCTGGAATAGTTCTTTTTATTTTTTGTTTAGTTCAACTTATACTTCTATACGAATAACATAAGAAAAAATTATTGCTTGATCCTACCAAATTATTTATTTCGTGTAAATATATGAATTTTATACAATTACCGTTACTTTGCTGATAAGAGATGAATTTTATAGCTTGAGTGCCAATACCATTCTAGATTTTGATTGAAATCTTGAACTTCCCTTTTAATAGTTATAGAGGCTACTACTAGAACAAAACCTATCTCTGGCAGAATACTATCCGTGGCAGACTACGTAATAAATATTGTGAAATAATTGTTTTTATCATTCCACTAACATAACTTATATTATGCGATAAATAAAAGATGTAAAATAAAAAATTTCTAAAATAAATGAAAAAGTAAATTCTTAACTTCACAATATAGATATATATTGGTATATATTAATTTCCTTCTTCAAATAAATATTTTCAAAGATCATTTGTTAGATGAATAGAAAAGATAATATAAATGGACTAGCATGACAATTTACATAGGTAACTTTATAATTATTAGAAACGTTGTGCGATAGATTTTTTATAAGGCCTTTTTTTCATTTAATTTCTGTTGTTTACTTATAAACAAAAAATTTTAAATTAATAGTGTAAGTTGAATTAGTTAAATCAATATTTTTTAACAACACAGGGATGGATTTCCGTTATTTGGTTGATATACGAAACGAATGCTGTGTTTTAAAAATATAATTTCTATACTAGAAAAGATAAAAGTTTTATTTAAAAGTAGGTTGAAAATAATTTTTTTAAAGTTTTGTATAACTCGGTTATATTGAAGGATATACAATCATAATCATAAAATTAAGCATATTATTAAGGATAAAAGGTACACTTTAAACAAAGTTAGGATCTACATTTTATGCAAAATTTATTTTAAAATAATGTATTTATGGACGGGAGCGGTGTTTTATTTATATAGTATTTTTTTTATAAATTACAATATTATTTTTAGATCACAAAGAATTATGTTAGGAATTAAAAATTGTTAACTTACTGCTCCATGGATAATCAAAAGAAAATTATCATAATTAATCAAAAACGGTGAAAAACCTTAATTTTGAGGCTAAATATTTGTATATAACATAACAAAAATTACATTTGAATTTTTTTATCTTCTATATATATTTACTGGAAAGCCGTTAAAAGAAAAGAAATGAACAAATATAAACAGAAACCGTTACAGTTTAACTAATAGATGAAAAATTAAATAGTAATGACTTATATATGTGAAGATAAAAAAAAATTTAAATTTAAAACCATAGGGTTTAGGAGTTAGTTATAAAATATTTGAAAATAAAACTCAGCTTCATTTAATTAGTATTGTTTCCAATCTTACTCACAAAAAAAATATTGTTTTTTATCTACTTCGGTTATGAAAGTTGAATGTTGGTTTGTTCAGTATACCATTGGTACAGCTAATTATATATTTTTCTTTTTTTTTAGCAGTTCTATATTTTAACCCACTGCCGGATTTACACTGAAGAGGTCCCAAGCAACTCACATTTTTCGGGCCCCCCATATTTTTTTTCTAAAAATATAAAATGAAGACAATTTTAATTTCATTAATAGATATATTTACACATTACACACATAAATATTTACAGTTTTATTAAAATTTCTTAAGGAACTTAAAATTGAAATCTTAATGAAAAAAAAAAAAAACAACTCTAGTGTCGGGGGCCCTTATCCAAGCGGGGCCCCAAGCAATTGCTTCTTTTGCTTCTAGGTTAAATCCGCTACTGTTTTAACCTATAAATAACAATCCTGTTATATGTTTTTAGAATATTTCAAACGGTTTTACACCGGTTATTGTAATTATCTTAATAAATTCATTTTAATTGATATTGAAATAAATATATTTAATAGCTAGCCCAACTAATATAAATAGCAAAATTATTCTTCTTGAGAAAGTAATATAATTACGTTTTTTTGTTTATTAATAAATGTTCAATATATATAATTTTTATTACTTTTTTTTCTATTTTTTATCTTCAGTGCGTTTATAAAGATTTTTGGTTCGTCCGTCCATATGAAAATATAACATTATTTAAAACATAGTTGAAAAAGTAAAATATAAAGAAGTCTGTTTACAATGATTTTTTATTGATTTATATATAATTACTGAAATAATTTAAATGTGCTTTTAGAATAAATAAAATAAGAAAAAAAAAATAATATAATTGAATATGTAAATTGAGAATTTTATTATTACAACTGTGTTATTTTGCTGGGATTTAAATTATTACACTATTTATTAATAAAGAATGACATGTAAGCTAGTGTTATCATTAATAGAACATCAATCGGTAGAAGAGTTATTAAAATGGTTTTATAAAAATATAATTAAAAATAAATTATTCATAAAAAACAATTTTTATATATTGTTATGTCTTTTATTTATATAATAACATTATTTAGGAAAGAAAATAATTTAATATAGTTTTATTTTGATAAATTATTAGAAAAAAAGAATGTTTAATAAAAACGATTCTCGATAATCAACGTGTTATATTTTACTGTATGTGTAATACATAAATTTTATATTTATTTGAACTATTGAATTTTTTTAAATAAAAAATTATTATTTATTATTATTTTGCTTTTTTAAAAGTTATTTTTCTTTAATCATATTTAATAAAAATAGATGAGATGTAAGTGAATGGAAATAAACACAATATAAAAGCGATAAACATGTGACTAACGTCAAAATAATATACAAACATTTATTTATATACATTTAAAATAACAATTACCTATTTAATATCCTTGTTTGAGAATTAGTATTGTATACATCCGTCTTTTATGTATAGTAATTTTTTTTGTTGTGAGGGATGTGGACAGCAATGATGCAACCAATGATTAGGCAAACTACCTTGGTAGTGAAAACTGAAGAAAACGTAATATTTTAATTTGAATACTATTTACATTCAATACATAGGACTGAGTACAGAAGTGAGACTATGGATTTGTTGCTAATCACACTTCTTTCACATTCTTACACATCATCCTCTGAAGTAAAACCTTACGGTAGTTCCTAAATAGAAGGCTAAATAGAAAAAGAAAGAAAAGATTTGTTGCTAATCAACTGTAACACAGAATAAAATTTTGTTATTATTTTTATTACGATTAATTTTCTATATTAGTTTGAATGTTATCTCATGGCCTATAATATATATAAATAATAATTTCAATACCGATGAACAAACGTAGCGTAATGTATTCTAGAAGAATTTGACTTTTGTATAGATCTATTTTTAAAAAGATTTCGAAGAAAATCTTTCTCAGTGAATGTTGGAGACTGTACTACTCTGCTACCGAAGTCAGCAAGAAACTTCAATTATTGGTATTTAATAAAATTATAGGTCATTATACATCATATAATATTCTGTTAAAGAATTAGATTGCTGTAGAGAATCACTTCTGAAAAATTTTTCTTTGCATCCTAAATATAAAAATGTACAAAAATATTCAAGTAATTCTTAATTTCCGAAGAATAATTTATGTCATTTCAATCTAGTAAAACAACTGAAATAAAACACAATATTTTAAATTGGAACTAATTATTTTAAAGTTCAGCTGTTGCTTTTCTTGACAGGATGCCAGGTAAAATTAATGACTTGTAGAATTTCTCTTACCAAACATAAACTTACGTTAGAATAAGTTATCATAAAAACACGGAAAAATGTACAATTAGTACATTGGACTTATTAGCCGTTGTGAAGAAGTTTCAATAAGCATATTCGTAAAAAGCTGTACCATCTGTTTGATATCTACATACAAGCTTACTATCTTTAGCTTATTACTAGGAGAGTCATTCATGAGTATTAGTCTACCCAGAATAACTACTGGGAAGTAGGTTTCTGATGCCAATAAAAACAATTATTTTTACATATATATATATATATATATATATTTTTTTTTTTAAACATAATACCAAATGTGCTAAATAAAAATAAACTTAATGAGCATGTAGACGATTCATATTGAGTAGAAACTATTAACAAATGTAGAAGTTCGTTTCTTTTATTTATTTACATAATCAATTTTATTCCTTAAACAATAACATTTATATTGATTTAGAACTAATTTATTTTAATAAAAATTGTTCATTTATATATATATATCTGAAAATTAAATGTATTATAATCATAATAAAAAGAAGAAAATTATAGAATGCAATAAATATGTCCTAATACATTAAACCTGTAAAACATCTTTACTGCAATAAAAAGATAAGTAAATGCTAGATATCCATTTTAATTTTTTTTAAGCATGAAACTTCTAAATATTAAATTATATAACTTCTAAAAAATATTATATCATTTTAACATTTAAAAAATCGAAATGAAGTAAAATCTTCATTTATATAAGCTTATTTCTTCTACTGGATGATTGAAATTTTAAATTCCATTTTATTTTTACTTCTTTTATTTGCCCAAATACAAAATTTTTTTTTATAGAATGTGAGCTGCTAAGTTTGTTTGAAGAGAGATATTTAGAGAAAAAGAGGAATGAGTTTGAATTTTATAGATTTAGAGAAGATATTTGATAAAGTGAAATGAGACAAAACGTTGGAGAAGGATCTTCAAGAGAAAAAAAGTAGAATGAAAAAACACAAGATTAGTTAAAGAATTATATAGAAAAAAAATGTATGTAAGTAGACTAGGTGTTCGGCAAGGATGGTGAAGCAGTGAGGAACAACATTTTTACCTAGGAATGGAACTTAACTTTGATGTAGTAGAACGTTGAACAACGTGTTATTGAAATTGTCTTATGGAATACTATCTAGTTAGTGAATTGTAATCGCGATAATATTATTAAACAAACTAAATAAGTGTAATTAAATTTGTAAAAATTATCTGTTCTGACGAAATTTTGCAGTACATAAGAGTTAAACGTGTTAAAACGTATATATTATAGGAGGGAGAGTGAAATAGATCATGGAAAATCTAAAAAAACATAAATGACCAATGTTCAATGTAAGACAGTTTACCAACAACGTCTGAACGACAACGTGTTTTCAGTTGAGCGCCGTGCACTGCAAACAAGTATCACCGACGCGCAACCAAGTATATTTAAGCTGCTGTTGATGTTTTTTTATTTGAGAGTGGACGACGGAAAGGTCATTAATAATTTCGAAAATGACGTGGTGAAGGCTATGAAGGTAAATACTACAATCTAGTAGAACAAGGAACGTTTCCGAAGTTGCAAGTATATCGTCCATTGATTTCAGCAAAACCTGTGTCACGATACTGTCAATAAAATTTTGTACTTTTTAAAAATAAAATTGTCAACGTTCACTTTCTTTCAAATTACATTAGTAATCCTACCTCACACGTGACGTATTCTATGTTTTAAATGTTTGATGCTGCGGCACCGAAAAAGCCCCTGCCGATTTATTTTTACATAATTTTATGTTATTGATATATTAATAACAGGATCTGCTTAGTAACGAATGAGTATTTTGTATTACTACAAAATACATATAAAATAAACCATAAAACCATATAACATAAACAAAATACAATACCATATTACTATGGTTTTAAGTCATAAAGAAATATATTAAAAATGGGTTATTATGGTATGTGCATAAATAAGTATGCCTAATTTTCAGGAACGTACTGGTGTTATATATCTCAGTGCATCCTAATTTTTTGTCTCTATCTAAATTTTTTTATGGTAATAACGAAACCGAACGTAGTATATGTATAAAAATGTATGTGTAATTCGAAAACTAAGAACTAAACTATGTATTGCTGGTAGACAGAAGTTCATATGTTCGATGTAGAGTAACAAGGGAGTCAATGTTTATTTTAAATTATGAAGTTTGTTAACCAATCATACGAATTCACTGAGGCGTACACGATGAAATGCAAGGAACCGTGCTGAATAGCTGGAAATAAACAGAAATTTGTAGTAGGTATAACATTGTACCTTTTGATTGTTGGCTTACAGATCTATTGGTTGTTTGACAATGTAATGAGGCTTGTATCAGTATTATATTAATATTTACTCACTGTTTAGCATTTTTAAGAAAATATAGCAGCAATTTTGAATTGAATGTATTAAAAAATGCCATATTAATAAAACTCTAATAATAAAAAAATAAGCCGTGATAAAAGATTTCGTTTACACGAAATTTTTTTTTAGTACAAAAATTTCATTTTTAATATTTTATTATATTAAAAGTTTTAACTGGAAGAATTTAAAAATGTATATTTAACAACAAATAATAAAAAAAACTAATTTTAATAGTTTTAATTATATTAATCAAGCGTTAGTCAGCTGAAAATATATCAGTAATTAATCATTTGGCTATTTTGCTAATTATTGTGGTTAATTTTAGAATTTATACCATCCATCAAAAAGATATAAAAATTACATTAAAAAAAAAAAATTCCCACATATAGCGTCGAATACGTTTTTCACAAAATCGTTCTATATATTGAAATTTTTTTTTTACAAACTATTTCTTCGGGGCCGGACCCGCAATTAAGTATTAACACAACCGGGGAAGAACTTTTTGACGTCCTTGTTTGTTAATAACTTTTCGTCGTTTTCACTATGTCTTGTTTCATATTCGGTCGTGCGAAGCCTGCCTTTAACGGAAACGACCCAATAGCCGCCCCAACCGAGACTGCTCCAGGGTTCCAGAGTCCCCGTGCTTCATCATCACGGAGGGACACGTGACCTAGGCTCCAGCAACGGAAACACCTGTCCTCAGGGTCCCTCATACGAGCTATACAATGTAGCTATTCGATCTGGCCCGGTACTGAAATAACCGCTTCACCGCACCTTCGCAACTGCTGCATTCTGGATCGCACCATAAGCCGGGCGAACCGAGAATATAGTTTTCTTTTTCTTATTTTTTTCAATCTCTGGAACCACTGTTACGTATACCTTCAGAGGATGAAATGAATGATTTGAAGCGTGTGTAAAAATTCCATGCCTGATCGAGATTCAAGTCCGGGACCTCCGGATGAAAGACCCAGACGCTATCACTCGGGTCACGGAGGGCGAAGAACCGAAGACACCCAAAAGTCGGCAACCTCACCAACCACCTGTACTACACACCTGACCTACAGCAGCAAACCTCCCTAACCGGGATCCCATCCTACGGGATTCTGAAAATATATAACAAAAATCGTTCCAAACATATCCCAATCCGGCCCCCAGGCAAAAAGAATGCAGGATTTGATGACTCACCCTCAGAGACTCTAAACTTATTCCCAATGTAGCGGTGACATCCCCCGAAGAGTCATAGTATAAGCTAAACAGCTGATCCGCAAGAGGTTCCGCGTCCTTCCACAAACTTTGAGAGGTATCGTCTAGTATATCTTCCGGTAGAATCACAGGTTGGTGGAGAATGTCGAGGCCGTAGGCCGTTCTCCGACAAATCCATAAAACCATACCCATTGGTCTTCACTATTGACAAATCGTCAGTGTAGAAAAGCTGTTTCATCACTCCAGTAGGCCCTTCCTGTTCGCTGCCACAACCAACTCCTGTGGTCAGCACTGAGCTTCTGAATAATCCTACAGTGCACAGCACGTCGCCTGAAACATTGCATAGACTTGGTCTGAGTTTCCTCTACTTCAGGTTTATAAGCAAAAAATCTATGAAGATCCTCAACATAACCATCCTTGTTTTTCACACAGTTCTTAACATATCGTTTTCCACTTCAGTGTTGGGATTCAGAACGACTTGGACCTACAATTCCCAAATGCTATCGATCAAACTATAATAATTAATATAATCCATCCCAGGTGGAGTCATATAGTACGATGGCCGCATTACTAGATTTTTTCGTTCATATCTTCCTCTTCACCATCTTCAACAGAAACACCAAGGACTTTGGAGCAGAAGTCACCTTCTGCTCCTCGTTACCTCCCACCATAAATTCTTTTTCACTGTCCTCAGTAGGAAGGGCACGAGTAGAACAAGAATGATCACTCATGACCTCTGATGCCACCACGAAACTCACACCATCTTTACGGGACTTCTTCTGTGACTCCTTATTCGGTGGGGAATCTGGTTGTAGCTTACGTTTCGGCTTACTCACCACATGAAAACCAATCTCCGCCGTCTCTATAGGGCGCAAAGGCCCAGATTCATCGTCATCCACGGAAGAAGAGCCAGACTCGGAAACATCAGCACCAACAAGATGATCGCGGTTAGACTGTCGCATACAATCCCGTGCAAGTTGCTTCAAAGAAGACGAAATCCTCGATTTCACTTTCTGGCCGAAATCAGTAGTCACAACCATCGAGGAACACGAACTGCTCCCTTTTTGCGAAGATATTCAAGTTCCATGCACACGTCGATCAGTTTTTCCGAAACTCAAACGAAAGTTTATGTCCACACATCCTCTTAGACCCCAACTTCACATTCTGACCGTCTACAGCAGCCACATCCATTGATGAGCACTAGCTATTCTCTTTTTGTGAAGGTAAACATGTGCCTCGGCCCCGTCTCTCAGACGAGAGTTTATAAGTGCCACGTCCCCTCTTAGGCCTCCCCGCACTCGCAGAGGCCTGATTTATTAAAAGACTGGGGTTAATCCGAATGTGTTCATCGCATTGTTTTCCTTTTTTCCAGAATCTATTCAATAACAACCTAAGAGAATTTACCTAATTTTGACTGGGTTAAATGTTACTCCTAATTGAAATCTATGCTGTTACTTTAATATTTAAAAAGAAATCCATATATATTATAGAAAAAATAATTTTCGTATTTGTAATATTTGCAGTTAATTAAAAATATTATTAAAACAAAAGTAAATTTGATAAATTTTGGAAATAAAATTTTCAACCTTTACTCACCAAAATTTATAAAATTTTTCCCAGATATAAAAAATAAAAACAAAGGACCTTTTTTGGCTTGTACATATATGCTCGTGTGTGTGTGTGTGTGTGTATATATATATATATATATATATATATATGTGTGTGTGTGTGTGTGTGTGTGTGTGTGTGTGTGTGTGTGTGTGTGTGTGTGTGTGTGTATTTTGTGTCTGTGTGTTCAAGCGCGTGAACTTGCATGTATTAATATCCAATAATTGCTCCGGAATTATAAATCTATGAGCGTATATATTTTTGAATTATATAGGAATTGATTGTGACATTTATTTTAAATTAACCAATTTTTAGAAGAATAATATACACCTGGTTATGGTCAAGAGTTTTTGGTCTCTTATGTATCCTTTAATAGATTAAATATGGCTTTTACAAATTAAAGATTAAAAGCTTTAAAGGTTTTTATTGAAATATTTAATTTTAATTATAATTTTATTACGTTTTTCACGTTACATATCAAATGAAAGATTCATCTTTTGTTAATTAAAACTCGAAACAAGTTTAATGCAATTAAATTTTGTATCTAAGTCGACCTAAGTCAAAAATTATGCTCTATTTTATGAACTGTATAATTTCATACATAACCTCTCAACTAACCTTGGTAGTCATCTAAAATATAAGAATACAATGAGTATTTTTAATTTTCTGGAAGTAATATTTATTAATATCTGTGTGGGTGTGTGTGTGTGTGTGTGCGTGTGCGTGTGTACACGACGTTCAGTTGTGCTGTGGGAGGGATGCTCCTATCATTGTTATCATCATTGACATTCCATTATTGTCCGGGTATTAATAACAAAGACTGGAACAAAAATTCTTAAATTTGGATTTCTGATTTTTGTAGATGTGACAAGGATTCAACAATTATATAAAGAGATGCATTCCAATCTCTCCATCTTAATGGGAAAGGCATCGTACAAACATCTAGTATCATTGTTCAGTCCATTTCATCGACATATTTTCCACCATTTTTTTGTTTTATTTACTTAAGATTTTACAAATGCTAATGATTAAGGTCTACACAAGTGACTAGTTAAAATATCTATACAATTGTATTTTTATAAACTATTTATATAATAGATTGAATGTACATGCAATAAAGTTTAACCAACTGTTTAAAAAAGTAAGCATTAAAAAAATATTTTATTTAAATTTGTTTCCTATCATGTATTAATAGAGTAGTAATAAAATTACTAATTAAATTTGAAAAAATTATGGTGTATATATTTTCAGAGATAGTAATTAATAACAGAAAAAGTAGATGAGGAATAAGTTTGAGTAAAACAGAATAATGTTAAAAATAAAAATTATATATATATTTCTAATTACTATTAACACACTTGAAGAAGAAGTTGTAAAATTGTCATTGTCGTTTTTCGGATATTATCTATATTGCTGTGAAAAGTGTAGTATATAATCATGTGACTTCAACTTGTGTATTTCATGAGGTAACATGACAAACAGACTTTTTATCGAGTGTAATCTGACCGAAGGCACTTTGGATTTTGGTCAGCAAGATACATGGTCCAGAGAGAATTGCTAATAACGGATTCAAAGCACAGGAGGGTCAGCAGTTGCCTTATCAAGTCCAGAGGGGGTTGGCTAGCTCTTATCTCGGCTAGCTCGAGTAGTCTTAGAAGCTGAGCCGTCAGCAATAGTTGGATAAAACAACTTACACAAACTTGATCCACCGTTACCAGCTACACATCTGTTACTTCCAGGCATCAATGATACCACTTTTCTTTACTTTCTTTTTACTCTCTGTTTTTTTGATTCTGGTTTACTATACTCTTATCTTCTTTCTCATATAACCCCCGAGTATCTGTAAGGCTCACTACAAAGTTACTTATTTATATACTACATTATATAAAGTTTCATTCATACACAATATAAAATATTTTTATTATTTAATAAATTAGTTATAATTATTGATTTTTTAAAATAAATATCCCATTAATAAAATTGCTCTCCATGTAAATAGTTAACATTAACACATTCCCAAATATTTTTTGGCTTAGTTCATTGGCCTATTTATGGAGGGAAAAGAAAAACTAAAGAAATTTATTACATTTTGTTATGATTCTCAAGATTTATTGATTCATTACTTTAAAAATAATGAATTCCGCAGAATATAATTGATTAAATTTTATATTAATAACAATTATAAAATATGATATAAAAATATTCTACAATATTAATACAAATATGTTATTTACATTGATAAATTTTCAGCGAATAATTTTTAAGCCGCTAATGTTTTTTTTTTTATTCTTAATATTATTATTTCTAAAGGACAATATCTGTTAAAAGAACATACTTAATTACAAATAATTTATTTAATCGTAGACACTAAACTAATCCAAGCAGTAGTAAAGAGTTCATGACAGCTGATATGTGACGGCTCAAACCAGTCATGAAGTGTTTTCACATATTACATAAGAGATTGTAAAATAACTAACCGACTGAAAACTGCATTGTTATTCAGTTAAGTTTTAAACAGATGTTTTATCCTTAAAAGACTGTTTTTTTATGTTAACATAGAAATAGAATAAAAATGCGTTTTTAAGTATTAGTACTTCCGATATGACTAAAAACTTTAATAAAAAACATAATTTTTCTGCAATGGTATTATTAATGTATATTGTTAAAGAATCAATATTGTATATACAAATTTGCATGAAAATGAATTTTTGTTACAATATTTTTAAAGAGATGTTATTATCAACAAAACACTATCAGCTAAAGTCTACAATAAAATGCAATTATATAAGTTTTTTAAAATTAATTATTTTTACAACTGAAGACAAAACATGAACATTCATGAACTTGTAAAAACTGTAATGACAATTTTTGCTATCACTTGTTTTAATATATTTCAATTATTAATTTTTGATTAACAAACGTACAGAATGTGATATCTATAAAAATAGCCAATATCTGAATAGCCTAGGAAGAGGAGTTGTACAAAAAATGTACAACAGGATATCTACCAATAAGGAAAATTTATTCCGGAATGTTAATTATGAAAAAATTAAGACATACATATGAGGTTAGAAAAATATTAGTGAAGAAAGGATCAATTAATATCATTAAATATCATTAACTAAAATTTTCTTAGATTTAAATAACGAATAGGTAGGTACTTTAATTGTATTATATTACTTAGAACAAAAAGTAAAAAAAAACACAAAACAATAAGTAAACACAAGTAAAATGTGATGGAAAATTAAGTTACTAAATGAACAAAACAAAAATGAAATATTATTATAAACAATAGTGTTATATTTCTGTAAACTTAAGCTTACTGCTTTAATTATATAACAAAGCAATGTTATAAGATTAGTATTGCTAGGATAACATATAGCAGTGGTTTGACAGATTCAGTCAAAGTTCACTTGGATATATCTTTACTCCTAAATGTCAAAAATTTAATTTAAACATGATTATTTTCGTTTAAGTAGGTTAAAAGATTTTCATTAAAGTTTTAATAGTTTACTTAATTGGAAAAATAAATCAAAATAAATATTTCCAGATTAATAAGTTTCAAGCAGAAATTTTCTATAGTTCGATAAAGGAAATAACTTGAATTAAGGTATAAAATGATATCATATTTTTAAAATTGAATTCATAAGGAATCTTTCTAGCTGACGTAGAAAATATGGTTTGGAATGAAAGATAAAAAAAAAACATATTATTTCCAAGAGTTATTCGCTCTTTCCAGCTGACAGACATCCATACTTCAAAAATTAGGCAAAGACAAACTTTCAGTTGCGTGAAATTGAGTTTACTTAAGTTCTATAGGAAGCCCTACAAAAAGTTCTTGGCAGTCCTGTTAGGGTTAAGAAGTTTCCTACGTTGAAAAACTTCTCTCTTAAAAAAGTTTTCTGAACGTTATTATTAATCTACAGTAATTAAACCTCTTAAAATTTTTCTGTTACATTTTTAACGCTAAATTTTCCTCTAAATAAATCAGTATCTCCCTTGAGATCATTTACTGGATATAAATTAAGGAAAAACTAACAAAATTTTACCGTGTAGTGAATAATAAAATAAATCAGATTCATTTGTTAGGCTTACTTATTTTAAACAAAAAAAGAAACCACTAACTAGACGGCATACTAAAGTAGGGAAAAGTAGATGCAAATCAGATTTTTGTTGCCTTTTTAATGGTAAATTTTCTTTTATTTTAACTTGATATCCTTACGGATATTAAGTATCAGTATTCCTAAACGGAAGTTTAAGAATGAACAGTTTTTACCAAGGTGAAGGAGAAAAACATTTTCTTTATTATTAAAAGTTATCTGAGGAATAGAAGACTTTGACTATACTTAAAATCATGTCAGTTTTGAAGAAATTTTTAAGCAATTATATAATATTTATTTAAAAACCGACAATTCGAATTTAGGGTATAAGGTTAAAAATTTGAAGAACAAAGTTTTAAGTAAAGTAATAAATTATAATTTTATTAAAATATTTATTTAGTTAATAAAGATTTAATTGAATTTATAAAATATATCTATAATTATGTTATTTGTATAAACATCTTCGTCTACTTCGTTTTTATTTATACGAACGTAAATTATTTTTTCGAAATGAATAAAATCATTTATTTAATTTATTTGCACGTATGTAAAATGCAGTAAACTTACCTTTGAGTTTTAATTACAACTTTTAATAAAATTTAATTTTGTTCATATATTATGGAAATTCAGAAGAAAAGTTATACAAAAGTTACTAAATTCATTGCCTTATAATTTTATCATAAGGCTTTATATTGATGTAAACTACTTAATGTAGATATTTTTTTTAGTAATCTCCTCGCTTCTTATCCAGCCTAAGCAGCTAAATCTTTATGCAGCTTTATTTATGTACTACTTTACATGTATCCAATGCAATAAAAGTGTGTTTTTTTTTTTTTTTTATAAGTTATTAATAAAATCCACTTGAAGTGAGAAAATTGATGATGTTGAATCAACGTACCCGGAAGGACCTTCATTTTTACAATCTATTATCGCATTCAATATAACCATAAAATAAAATATTACATCAAGAATCAATTTGTAAATATTTGAACCAGTAGTTTACCAAATCACAAGTATCTTTCTTTTTCTTTATAGAAAAATAAATGGTGGTTTATTAATTCTTTAAATTAATAAAACTTGATTTCCTATAAATAAGTTTAACAAATAATGGCTTGATCCTAATGAAAAACTACGCTAAAATTAAAATTAACTTAAAGATATAACAAAGAATCATATAACTTATAGACAAATATAACTCTTAATAACAAATTTTTAAGTTTCTAAATAAAAAAAAAAAAATAATAAAAAAACAAAAAGCAATTACGTTAGGTTAAAGTATTTGGAAATAAAATCTTCTTTTTATGTAGGAAAAAAATACTACATTAATATTAATTTAGTAGAACACTTTTAATTAAAATTTAATTTTTTTTAATGTATTACACTATATAAATAATAATGAACTTTTAGCTAAAGTTTTCATTTTATAATTTTAAGATTAAGCTAATATTTTTATCTTTCAATTAATTTTTAATAAATTATTACACGTATTTTAGGTGTATGATTTCTTCAAAAATAAAATTTCGTAATGAATAGTTTTAATATACAACGTGTAAATAGAAAGTTAACAATTATTTTCTTCAAAATTATTTTTTTAGCCAACTTCATGTGAAAAAAAATTATAAGTAAAATGGATGAGAAATCAATGACGTGAAAGAGAAAGTTTCCTTTGAAAACTCTTAAAAGAATACATATAAGCAATAGTATAGATTACTTGCAAACATACAGTGAGAAAAAATTTTAAAATAGATGACTATCAAAGGACAAAGCAAAAAAAAGTAGAAAAATATGAAATAATGTAATCAAAAACTTTAAAATGAAATGATGAGATAAAGGGTAATAATACTTGAGGGAAGAATTTCTTCACTAGGATATCACGCTTTCTTTTCCAAATCCAAGACATGAGCCATTTTTAACGTTTAATAACCACATTTTTTGTCCAATAGATTGACAGCAAGATAGTTCTTATGATTTTTTTTTTTTTTTTTTTTTTTTTTTTGTTAAACACCCTTGCAGCTGTTGGAACCACCGTTAGGTATGTCGTCAGCTGCTGCAAAGTGCCGTGGAAGCAATTAACTACCACCCCCCAAACTTAGGTCCAGAAACTGGACCGCCATCGGGATCTCTACGGTCTCATCGAGACCTTCAGGCCCTAGCTGCTAGCTCTACCGAGGGTCAAGTATGCGTTTCGCACACCCGGTCCTTCCCACCCGTGCTCAACCCTCTCACACCTCGAGGGGTCCCCATACATCATCAGAAGTACCCCGATCCGAACACTCTTGCGTGTGCTCTGGACCCGGACATCCTCTGCAATTGGTTGCTTCCCTGGCCCTACGGTTCATGCCCAGGCGTGCACCAAGTTTTTTCACGCCTTCCTTTTTTTTCCCACATGAGACTGTTAGCAGCAGTATCACTCCCCATTTTTTAATTTACACAATAGAGTGAAAGAATCGGTGAAGGCTTGAATGCTTTGCAAAGTCAGTGCATTATGGCAAACTACTGGAATGGATTTTGGCAAATTACTGAAAATCAATGGATTTCGGCAAACTGGTTGGAGATAAGGCAACTAATGAGCCTTATCTCCAAACTAGTTCTCATGGTTGTAATTTACACTACGAACTGAATAATTGAATTACTTCTTGAACCTATGGCAAACCCATATACCCATGAATTTCGCTGTTCTTTACTAACCAGGGCACCTCTCTTGTATTTTTAAACGTTATATTCTGGAACCGTTGGATAATTTCAAACTTGCTGTAGTATGTGGTTTCCCAAAGTTAGATTCCATATGTCCAAACCGGCTTCAGAAGTACTTAATACAATAACTGTTTAGTGGATGACAACAGAAATGTCCTGCCTAACAACCAGTAAAACCGTTTTAATTTAATGTTCATCTGCTTCCTTTTTCTCTCGCCTCTTCAGACTTCTTTCGAGTCAGACGACGATGCAGATGCTAGCAGCATGCATTTCTTTGAATTTAAAATTTTAAAAATATCTTATGTAAAAAAAGTAAAAAAATAACCTTTAAATCATAAAGATGATTTAGAAACCTTCAAATTACCTTAAAATTCCATAAATACAAAGTTATTACTGCCGTTCTCTTAAATAAAAATAATTTTTGTTTACAGTTTTTTATAAAAGAGCACCTTTCTCATCATTAAAAAAAATTTTTAACTTAAAACCTCACTATAAATCTCATGAAAGTTTTGTAAAATGTATACAACTGGAAATTTTTAATGTTGATTTTATATATGCCGGTAATTAAAAAAGTTTTTTCTATCCAAAAAACTTTATTCAAATTCATTCGCTTCAAGATATTCATATTGAGGGAAATTATATAATTTTAAAGATTAGAAATGCATTTTTGGTAATCAATCAAAAATCGATAATTGAACTGGATAATTTTATCAATGCATGTTTTTTTATTACTCATTGGAGAACATTTTTTTTAACACAGATATTTTTTTTAACTGATACGAGAATTTTAATGTGGATGGATAATCTTATGAATGCATTATCATTTTTATTGATAAATTAATTTACCACAGAAGTTTATGAAGAAGCTTCTACGTTGGAATATAGAAATGAAAGGTTTTAGCGTATAAAAAATACCATTCCTGAACGAGATTCAACTAGGGACCTGCGGATAAAAGGCCGAGACGCTTATCAGATTTACGATATTATATTTACTCAATAAACTACTACAAACATGATGTAATTAACTGCATTAAACTATCTCTTTTTTCTCATTTTTTTAAAACCATCT
Organism: Zanna intricata; assembly: GCA_010016005.3. NCBI lineage: Eukaryota > Metazoa > Arthropoda > Insecta > Hemiptera > Fulgoridae > Zanna > Zanna intricata. The sequence goes on along the minus strand of JAAAKQ030077669.1, from coordinate 65,637 downwards.
CTATGTTACAAACAACTGGGTTTTTAAATTTATTTTTGCTATTAATAATGATGAACCATGATCTATCAATTCTAATATGAAATTCAACACAACTAGATAGAATATTGTATGTTTCGAGTCAGTTACCTGCTTTAAGCTACGGGTTGGAATACAACTAATTTATTTGCTAAAGTAGCATCATGTTTCATAGTGCACATCAGATGTATTCCCAATGGAAATATCATTGTTCAGCATTATATTAATATTATAATGCTACAACTGTTCCAACATAATTCACAAAATTTACTAGTATAAGCAACAAAACTGTCTTGACATAGTACTATATACTCGTACATACAGTATGTCGTATTAAATGCAATAGTTTTATGTATTTTATATTATCAATTATAAAATATACACATCGTTAGATTAATTTAAAAATATTAAATAAATGTAAAATAATTTCGTAAACAACGTTTACACTTAAATATTTCTCACATAAAAAAGTAAACAAATGAATTAAAAGATTAAAAAACAGCTTTCTTTAGAAGTAATGCACGTAAATAATTGCCTATATAAAAAAAAATTAAAGTTTTATATAATAACAAGCTTTTTTATTATAATTTAATTTAGATAACTTTTAATTATTTTGGTGAACATATTAGTCAGTTATATGACCACTTTTTAAATGTTTAGTTCGAATCAGTTAATAAGTTTCTCTACATCTTGAACGTTTGAAAAACAAATTAAGGAATTCACCATTACTTAATTATAGATAAAAATTTTGAAACAATATTACAAATAGATCAGGCTCTGTGAATATGAGTGCTCTAATTTACCTTTAGGAAGAGAGAATTGTTAATTTCATTCATTTAAAATTGCATATAAGCGCTTTCTTTTATTTTATATATATTTTAACGTCCTTAGTTCCATTGAATAACAACGGCTCCTCAGAGATTTGATTAATAAATGGTACAATACGTTTTAAAAAAAACATGACATTGTGAATGTATACGGATTTTTATATTAATAATAATATTTTTTGTTTTACTAAATTCTTTTCTGTATTGTGCTAGAGTTTTACCTCAGGATAATTCCTAAAACTTACTACTTTAAGCTTTGTTTTATATGTTCCAATCTTATGATTTAGAATATTCGAATGGTTTAGATTTAATTTTCTGAACGTGGCACCGTTGGTATTGTTAAAATTTGTATTAACAATATTTCCACTTATCAACAATATTTTTATGATGTTATATCCAAGCGCTTTCAGAGTAGTTACTCCGTACTCAAAGATTATTTAAAACTATGAATTTGTAATCGTGCATATAGTACATATGTATGATTATAATTAAAATTTTTATTTCCTTAACAGTCAGTAGTCATTAATTAAAATAAGTTATACATTAAGTAAAATAAAATATCATGTCAGTAGTATGAGATATGAAATGAAGTATAACCAACCTATCGATTATTAATTATTGAATAATTTGTTTTAATAAAATGTCATTATTAAATTTGTTCCCTCTCTTTTTTCGTCTAGCCTTCGAAACTACCGTAAAGGTTATTACTTCAGAGGATGAATGAGGATGATATGTATGAATGTGAATGAAGTGTAGTCTTGTACAATCTCAGGTTGACAACTCTTGAGAAGTGTGGTTATCAAATTTTATCTGTTCGTTCATTAATTTACAATTATTAAAATATATACGTAACTTTTTCTACACGATAGTTTTATGATAATTGATAGTGTGTTCTAATATTTAAAAAAAAATGTTTGGATTACAATTATGTCAGTTTTTTAGAACGTGTTTAGCGAAATTAGATTGTTCATTTTATTTTTATTTATGCATCTAATATTTAATTCTGATTGAAAATGAGCGATTTGTCATTTCAATATATTTCAGATTTCAGTAAATAACAATTTTAATTGTCATACATATATACTATATACACGGTTACAAATTCATAGTTTTAAATAATCCCTGAAGATGGAGTAATTACTCTGAAAGCACTTGGATAATACATCATGAAAACATTGTTGGGATGGAAATATATTGTTTATATATAATTGAATGTTTTAATACGTAGTCTATAAACCTAGTAATATTTATAAGATTTACCCATTCTTTTAATCCCATTCCTATCAGTCTTACGACTTCCTCATTTCGAACTTTAACGACAAAAGTAATATTTTCAATATGCTCTTGAAATAAAATTTACTAAATAACTCTTTTCAAGCCCTTTCTTTTTCCTACTGACAATTTTTAACTATCATTAAGTGCTACATTCCATTGATATATTTAGAAGAATTTATTTATGATTATTACGTGTTTATATATCACCAACGTAATTCTTTTGTTTTTATGAAAGCTCTCTTTATTGGACCACCTCCGACTATTATGTCTATACAACTTCATCCAGCTAAATAATATAGGAAATGAGTCGGATTGCTCCTAGTGTGAAGTTGGTTTGAGTAACGCTTCGCTTTAGTGTGTGTTTTCATTGGGTTTTTTCAGGATTTCTACGGCTTTGATGGACTGGTCTTGTTAGTTGGACATTCACGGATACAGATGTAAAATTGTATGAGCTTTAGACACCGGATTGCTTTTTTATTGAGTTTTTTTTTATTTTTGAGTAAAATATTGACTTAAAGGGTCACATAGTGCGATTCCTTTGTCCTTTCTTGTTTTCTTGGTTTCTTGTTTTGGTTGTAGCGGGAAAATAATTACGGATACCTTTTTAATGATTTAAGTGCTGGTTGACGGAATAGTTTTTGAGAGTTTTTTTATTTATAGGTTATATCTATAAAGTGTATATTTTTTCTAAGTCAATAGATAAGTCTTTGCTAGTTGGTGACGTCTCTCTATTTTTAATAAACAAGACGTAGAGTATTTTTTTCACTAGTGATTAGTAGATTGTATATTTTTTAAGACTGTATATTTCATAAGTCTTACTCCTAAGAATTATAAGGAGGATTCCCTTTATTTTTATATCATCCCCATCTTTCATTTCTCATCCCTCTCCCCTGGATCACCATCGATCCGAGGCTTCTCCACCATCTGATCCTCCCACACCTCACCATTTTTTTGAACTCATCTTTGGTCACATACATTATCCTTACCCCCTAAATGCCCCCTAATCTCCGTCAAAATAGGCAAGTGAGGTGTCTAATTGTCAGGAATTAGGCACTGAACTCATGCTACAGTATGAGAAGGCGAAACTCCCTTCCGCTTGCAGATACGAGCAACCAATGGCATCTGGAACTTCTGCCAAGAGCAAGGACCATCATCAGGTAAGGATAAGAAGAGGGCTAGGCTACCTACATCCGAAGAGGAGGTCCCTGCTCTAGAGACCTTAAAAATCAGTTGACTTTTGCTATAGTCACCCTGTGACAGAAATTGGACACTGGTGTCCAAGTTCTGTCACCAATCCGGTTATCTAATTATATAGAAAAGCACGAGAAAGAACTGGTCACAATAGAAAAAGGCTTTAGAGCGCTACTTCAAATGTCTCCACTTCTTAATGTGATCACCGGCGACACAAACAGACGTGCAGGATGAAGAAGATATTGCAAGCCTGTTAAGTGGTGCATTGAAGGATAAGGATCTTTTAGACCTTCCTCTTAAAAGATGGCCATCCTCGATAGTTAGTAGAGGAGGAAAATTCCTGTCGGGAAAATGATATGTGTAATTTCGTAGACCTGGCCTCAAGAAGAAGAAGAGGCCAACATGATCTAGATAGCGATATTAAAACAGGGGATGTTATACAAGACGAATCAGAAACCATGAGCACTGATGCGCCACATACGTCTAGGTATATAATATACTACGATTCTACTATAAATCGTAACGTTCGGCATTGGAAGTTGTGAAAAATCCATCAGAAAAATACTGGCTACCTCAACATTGCCAATATATGTGCTGCCTAGTGGAGTTTATACGATCTCTGTCAAGAAGATTATTTCATATTTTACCAAGAACAATGACAAACAGATTAGAATTGTGTTACCAAGATCAGAAAGTGAAATGAGTCGGGGAAGATCTCGTTCTGCTTCAGCAAGAAAATCTACGCCTCCAGTCGAGGAAAGCAGTTGAATGCAAGTTGAAATGAAGACGCGCATAGGTAGACTGCGCTGTGATTAATAATAAATACATAGACATGGAGACTATAAAAGGAGATTCACGAGGCATTGGCAGATGTGTTAGGCACGCGTGAAGATTTTAGAATATCGTCCATAAGGCCTGCTTTTGGCGAAAGAAAAAACGCTACAATAGTCACGACTTATAGATCAGCGGTAAAATTGATTGAAACTACAATCCAGATTGGCTGGTAAAACTGTAGAGCACACGTAAGGGAAGAAATAGACAAGTATTATAGATGCTGGTGCTCAGACCACAGATGGGAATACTGTAAAGTTCCGAACCTCAGTGAGTTATGTTTCAATTCTGGAGGGAGGGTTCACGATTGCAAATTGCAAAGAATCAAAAGATGTTTAGATTGTGCCATCCATGAAAACATGAGGAGGCAGGGTGTGCGGCAAGCCTCAGTGACGAAACTGCGAGTGATCATCACGCAATTACGTTAGAGATCAGAGATATTGCCTTTCACACCCCATCAGGTGACCGCAACATAGGGCTTACGCAGCCATAGACTAACATCGTTGTTCGTAAGGTAGCTGAAGTTATATCTAGTCATGAGAATTTAACATTATAGACTGCAAATAATCATTAATATAAAGATACAAAGGGTAGATACAACCCGTGTACTGGTGAACAGTGCAAACTGCAGAAAAACGTAGGGAATTTCAAAGGCTGCGTAGGATAAAACAAAGGCCCCTACGTTTAGCTAGCGTGGAATATCAATCAGTTGCTAGACAATTGAAGAATTGTAGAAAAGAGTTAAATTTTGAGATTTACAAGTCTAAGGGCGTGAGCTGGAAAACATTATGCAAGGAACTGGAGGGCAACCCGTGGAGACGGGCGTATAAGATAGCCACCAAAAGGTTTAGAAGAAGATTGCCTGTTCTCACGGAGAAGCAAGCCAGACAAGTACTGAACCTTTTCTTTAGGGGGAAAGAACTTCTAGTTCGTCATATGGCTGGTGAGACTAGAAGGTTTTTTTATGAAAGTCAAGACATCAACCTTGCATATAAAAAGAGGTTTGCATATAAAAAGAGTCCAGGACCGGACGGAATCCCGGCCCAGATTCTGAAGGATCTCAAACCCTGGAAGATAACTGATGTTTGTAATAATAGTGTTGAGGGTAACAGGTTCCCACGCTGTATGAAGGACTTGAGATTGGTGTTTTTGCCTAAGAAGAGGGTAGACAAGTTGTAGTTGAATATCGCCCTTTTTGTTTACTAAACAGCATTGGCAAGGTGGGTGAACTGTTGATTGCAAATAGAGTTATAGATGAATTTCAGGAGGGAGGTGGTTTGCACCCAAATCAAGATGAGTTTTGTAAAGGTCTTCGTAAGATTCAAGCAATCAGTAGGGTTGTCGGCTAGGCCAACAGAGTCAGAAGTGGTGCCTGACGTTCACGTGGGATACCATTGATGATTATTTTGGATGTAAAGAACCCCTTTGGTACTAATACAGGGTAAGCGATATTGTATGCGATGCAGAGTAGAGATCAGACAGCGGAGATATAAACATTAGTTTATAAACTAATGTTTATATCTCCGAAATTACATGCACAATCGACGGGTTAGTGCAAGTAGAGGTGTCCCTACAGAGTCAGTGTTGGGTCTGCTGCTTTGGGGAATTTCAACAACGACGTCGTCTTGCGGATGGATATGCCTGATGGAGTTGAGACCTTACCATATGCTGATGACTTAGGAATCCTGGTCAGTGGCAAGACGGAGATTGAGGTGACACAGAAGGGAAAAGAAGCGCTTAAGCGTGTTGCTGAATGGATGATGGATAAAGATTTGGAACTGGCTACGAAAAGGAGGGAATATATCACTCTCAGTGAGTGACGAACGTTCGGGTTCATTTTACTGAGCCTTGGCGAAATTCTTGAAATCTTGTAAATTAATGAAGTATCAATCGCAATTGATACCTCATGTAATTTTAATGAACATATGTAATTATGTTGTATTAGGGTAGAGAATACAATCAAAGCACTGCACTCATTGATGGTGACGCAAGTGCCTTCAAGAGATTCTAAAAGGCGCTTGATCATGTCCTCTATCACATCGGATATCATGTATGCTGCTCCAGTTTGGTGCCGCGCAAAAAGTAAGAAAAGAACTTGACCCGGCTTCAAAGTATTCATAGAAGGTCCTTACTAGGTATAGTTTCTGCATATCACGCAGTCTTTTATGAGGCGGTATGCGTTCTTGTAATGATGCCGCCTATCGATCTGTTGATTGAAGAGAGGAGATAGAGGTACGAAGGCGGAGACAGGACGGAAGCGCAAGAGACATAAATAAGACTTCATAGTTTAATAAAACGGCTTGATGGAAAGGTAGGGGGCGAGAGCCAACTTCCGAAAAAACCCGTATGAACTAGAAGATTTATTAAGGATTTGGATTTATGGAACAAACACGGAGAGTTTTTGTATCAAAATCGTGTTTTTGGAAGACGGAAAGATGAGCAAGCAGAGTAAGAGCCAGCATTCATGATTTAACGCTGGATACCTTAATCCAGTTTATGTTAAGATCATCGGAAGGATGGAAATCAGTCAATAATTATGTTACGGCAGCATTAAGGAGGAAAGAGAAGATTGATAGATGTAGAGTACATTAACGTCTGGAGAAAGTTCACCATGGCTGTGGTAAAGAGCATGCCGGAGAGCGTATTTGCTTGCGCGGTTGGGGGCGCGATGATGAAGGGAGCTTCTGCCCCCCGTGCCTCATCCATTTCCCCCATTGCCCCAAGGCAATGGAACCTCCCCAAGATTGAATAATGCTTATTTGTGGGTAGGGTCGCATTGTGGCGGAGAGGTTTATAACCTCTCCACCACACATATTATGGGGAGGTTTAGTGAGTAGGAGACTTGTCTCTATACGCAGTTACTTTAACATCTTCGTGAAATCTGCATTTCCCGAGTTATGACTAGCTCGGGATTCGAACCCCACACTTCCCCATGAAGACCCCATGGAGAATACCTAAATGGTATTCCTTCGCAACTCATCGATAACAAAAAAAAAGTTAAATAATATAATTTATGATATTCACAATAAAATTAATGATATTTCATATCGTCTATCTTAATATTTAAATCTATTTCTTCATTTTTTATTTATAAGAAGAGAATAATGCGACATTTGAATCTTAACTTTTTTTTCTCTTTGAAAAATCAATCATTATTTACTTCGTTTTCCAATTCTTCTAAAAATAGTTGAAAGTAATGGTTACGAGATAAATATTTTTTTAATTTATGTATCAATTAAATTAATTAATAAACATTTTGTTATTTTTAACACTTAAAAATGTTATTATTACAACATTATTATCATTGATTGCTAGATGTTTTTAAATATTTTACTTCGAAATTTAAGATTACAATATTTAAAAATAATGAAAATACAGTGCAGTTTAAATTCCAATGTATTTAGCTTACTTAAGCAAAATACTTTGTACTTAATATACAATAATTACATATCAGTCTATTTTATAAATAGATAAACAATAAAAATTTGTAAAAATATTTTAGCTGTATTATTACAATTAAATTTTAAAATTATATATTATTATTGTAAAATGCTGTGTTATTATTGAATTATTATAACATTAAAATTTAAAAAGTTATTAAAAATTCATTTAGTGAATAAATAGGTAGTTAAATTAATATTTTAGCTTCTTTGTTCTTTATAACCTTCAGGTCACTTGTTACATAACCTAACATGTTATATGTACATATACATGTATATACATACATGTAACATGTTATATGTTATATAACCCTAGAAATAAACTCAATAGTTTTAATACATAATTGTATAAATAATTAACAATTGATATAATTACAACTCTTTTCCTTTATAATTTTCTTATTTAAATTAAAATAAAATTCCATTTCATGTTTTTTCGTTAAAAAAAATTTTGTAGTATATAGTAAATTTTACAAAACGTGTTAGAAATAAAGCTTAAATTGTTAAAAAATTAAAAAACTAAAATACAGTTTTACAAATCATGCTGAAATCTTTCAAAAAGTTTGATATATAAGTGAATTCCACTTGATTGACATCGTCAAAATGTATATTATCAAACTTTTCACGATGTCAATCAAGAGAAATTCATTCACACATCATCTGAGATGAGAAGAAGTGACTGCCCATAAATCCATTTAGATGGAGGTTACATCCTCTAAGTTGAAAATATATGGTATTTAAATATTCACCTAGAGCATCATCTATCATGGAAGGTTCACATTAACAAAAAAACATAAAACAGATAGATATAGAATCTAAGGAGCTATACTGGTTATTAGACAGGAAATCGCACTTAGCCCTATCTAACAAACTATATTCGAACAAGGTGGTTATAAAACCGGTTAGGACATATGGGATCCAACACCCGGGTATGGCGACTAACAGAAATTTAGAGATTACTCAAGTTTCCAGAACAAATTTGTGCGATACATTACACAGTCGCGATGGTTCCTACGGAACAACGAAACTCATAAGTATTTAGGGCTACTGTGTCTTCAAGAGAAAGTTGACAATTTGCAACAGTGTAAAATAAGCCTTAACGATCACGGAGACTACCCAACTGTTAACCTCTTAGGTAATGAAGAAGATGTAATGCGATTAAATCGGGTCCATTGGATTTATGTACCTTGTTATCCTCAGGACGAGTCCTCTCTTTTTAAGTTTTGCATCATCAAAGAATTTATGTTCATCATCATTTATACTTCTAATGTTATTTATTCCTATGATATTATTTTTCCTTTTATCTTGTGGTTTTATTTGTAGTACTGGAAATTATTATGATTTCGTTATCAATACTTGTTCTACCTTTGAATTACCGTTGTCTGGAATGTTGTTTATGCAAAATTTCTTAATAAATTGATTATTTTCATGAAATTTATTTATGGTGTCTAATCCTCAAAACCGACTGTAAAATATAAATTTATATACAAGAAAAAAAAGACAAAATTTTTGTTTATAATTTTTAAATGGATGGCACCAAACAGAGTAAAATAATGATGTAAGATTTACATAGAAGCAGGATACAATGATCAGACTGAATAATTTAACTCGTTATAACCATAACTTCTTATGGTTTTAACTTTTTATTTTCATATATTATTTTAAGTTTCTCTCTCTTTCAACAAGTATAATTTTTAATATTTAACATACATGAAATAATAGTAAAAATATAAATTAGTTTTAGGAACATCGACAAAATATGATGAGAAAGTTAAGAATTATGAGAGAAGGAGAAGAACTCGTGAAGTAAATAAAATAATATAGAGAAAGAACAGTTATTATGATAATACAGTTTGGAATAAGAACAGAATAAAGTGAAGGAGTGTTTGAAACCAACCAAATCAATGATAAAAGAAAATCATAAAAATAAACGGCTATCTTGAGCCCTCTTTCATACAACACAACATTACGTTGAATATATTCCAACATTCATATAAATGAGGATTTGCCAAATTGGAACATTTTAGCTTATTAGTTTTTGGTTATTTCATACACTGTGTATTTTTCATAAAATTATACGTATTAATTGTATATTTTAATAACATTAATGGATATTTCTAGTAGTTACAGAATACAATAGACTTCTGTACTTTTACAAAGGTTGCCAACACTTAACTTTATAATCTCAAAAAACACGTGAATATTCCATTACTCTTTTTATACTTTCAATGAAAAATGATCCTCCGGATTTTCTGTGCATTAAATATAATGTATATTTTGTGTTAAAAATTTCAGACAATTTAACATCATTGTTACCCTTTAAAGCTCAAATAAGGTAATATTTTTTATAATATATTACTTTTTCAAATAAGTAGATTTCAGATAAGTGAAGTCTAAATTCTTAAAATTAATACCGTTGCTATTAAAAAAAAATCATAATGATTTGTTTTTATTGCAATTTACCATTGTTTTTCATTCTATGTACCTATAACAAAATGTGTTTTAGCCTGTTACAAATGAAGCCATCAGACAAATCAAAAAGGTCCAACGCCCAATTTTACGGAAAAGATTTTTTTTTTTAATCAGATGTTTATAAATTGTTTTTTACAAACACTTTAAGAAAAAAACTCAATTAATATTCGTTTTTTATACTGCTGCTCAGAACGGAGTATAATGTATTTAGGGTGTATGTACGTATGTTCCACCGTAGCAGCTGAATGTCTGAACCAATTTAGATCTATGACCCCATATGGAATCCTTACGTTACCGGGAATGTCATATCATATTATATATATATATATATATATATGTGTGTGTGTGTGTGTGTGTGTGTGTGTGTGTGTGTGTGTGTGTGTGTGTGTGTTTAAATAGATTTAAACATTTTAATAAAAAAGAATATACTACATACATATAATATATACATATACAAAATTCTTACTCACACGCTCTTAATTATACTATATTAAAGAGCAATATCTATCACGATTGTTTATTTTTAGCAACGTATTTTTTAATATTTATCTCCTCTTTTTTTTCTACATTAATTTTATATTTTATTAATGTCATTGTATACCTAACGAGAATCCCCCGTTGCGGCTTTGCTCGCACTGGTAAATTTTGAAGAAAGTCTCCAGAAAAGACAAAAGTTATTCCTCCCATTAACTTATCACGTGACATTAGATCTCTGAGAGTACAATCAATCGCTTTAAAATGAGCTCGATGAATTATGGTACATTCTTTCCATACAATAAGTCTTTTATCTTGAAATATTGTACCAGGAGAACTATTTTCACGCATACAGCAAATTGACTGTTGTCCACATGATAAATTTAACTGCAATTTAAAAGTTGAATGAGCAACTTACCAGTAGTCCTACCACCAGAGAAGAGCGTCGCAGTGATCCTGGCGATACTACATCGAGAGCCAAGCCACTTTTCCAACGAAAATATAGACCTGTCCATCGCAAAACGTAGATTAATCAAAAAGGTTTCCCAGTGCCTCCAAGAGCATAAAAAAAATAAATACTATATCAGTAAGGATATTGTCGGTGCTGGAATAATATGTATGTTACTTATATGGTTCTAATTTTGGAAGGTTAATATTTATGTACTCTTGAAGAAAATTGATATTAAAACAGAATATTGATATTTTGGGAACATTGTATCACGTATTTCAATGTCGGCGGCAATATCGATTTACCTATTCATTTTATAACGGAATAACTCACACGTTATGAAAGATACTACAACGTGAGAACCTACAGACAACAATGCAGTGTGTACAATACTAGTGTGCCCATGAACGACACAGGTTCGCCAACCTTAAGGAGAGAAATTTCTCAGGGGTCTTTTTTTAGAGATCTCCTTCGTTTTATTTACACGTTTAAATAAATATATTTTTATCTTAATATAGCCTATGCCATTCACGATTACATATTGAACTTCTAAAATTTAGTAGCGATTAGTTTAGCGGTTCCTAAAAGTTTTGCTAACGCACCAACAAACGTTTCCTCGTCATGTAAGATCTAGATCCTATTACATAATTCGTAAAAAATATCGCCAAAAGAATAATTGAATATTTATCACCTATTTCAGAACCAATACACAATATTACCCAAGAAAACTAATAACTGCATTAGCCAGACTATTGCACGAATATCAAAGAAACGAAAAAAAATTATCTGAAGTTCAATAATGAACAGGAATCGGCAGCTCACGCTCTTGTGATAAGTAGATTGAACTCTGAAAAGACTAAAAAAAGTGCCCGCCGCCTAGTGGGGAGCCAACACCCGTTTGAATATCAATGAGAACATCTCTAGCAAATACAGTTTGAATTTTTAAAATCGAAAAATTTATTGCCGAGATATAACATTTCCGAATAAACATAATCTGTTTGATCAAGAGTATACCTGATGCGTGCAAAAGCTAACTTCAATCTACTAACAAATACCCCGTTTAAATTTTGAAAATCGGACAATTATTTGCAAAGATATTTTAAGAGCACTCCATTAATCTCCCAAAAGGAGGGGTGCCCCGTTTGTAACCAGTTGATGGTGATAATTGGTATTGCCTTGCACGTGGTGTTTGCATACCTCACCACTATTATTTCACACACAGCCTATTATTGTTAAAAAGGAATCTTTAAATTTATTCAATATTATTTTATTATTTACTAAATTTACTAAACGTAAATTTAATTCTATTATTTTCGTAATAATATTCATTCGATTCATTCAGTTCAAACCTACCCCACACAGTGTTAGACTCACAGTTAACTATTCATTAAAGTTATTGATTAACCGGAAAATCTCCACTACTACGTATATAGAGTGTTTCATTTTAATCACCCCAGCCGATTTTCTCATATACTACACATAATAATAAAAAAAAAGTCACCTAAACAAAAGTTACTCAGGTTGTAGGGAACTCAAATGGAATGAAATGTTTTTGACTCCACTAATGAAAAGAATAGAAAATTTTACATTTGCATATGTGGTCACACATATGACATTGGAATGTTTTTGAAGGTCATAAGGCTAACCATTAGAGATAATATTATATGGGTTATCAAAGATAGTATTGTACGGAGAAGTATTAGATAGCAATTCCCTTCTCACAACTTAGAAACCAGTAACTGTAAATATCTGCGAAAAGGTTCCAGCATTCGTATAATGGTTAGTCGTTTTGAAATATCCTTCAAAAAAGTTCCAAGGTCTTATCAAAACAAATTTAAACGTGTGAAGTTTTTTGTATTGATGTTGGAGGAGGTCACTTGATATACCACTCCAGTTATTGCTGTATCCGTATCTATAAAATAATGAAATAAAAATGCAAACTAATAATTAACAAACTTTCGTCATTACATTTCCATTATGCAAGTGCACAGCAACTTTCCGAACCCTCTGTATTTCCCTTCTTGCTTTCATATCTTCGTTTTCATAAAGCGACACAGTTCATATGTCTTATTATTAATTTATATTTTATTTCTAAACAAAGTTAAATATGCAAGCAGACCTTGCTTATACTAATCTGCAATTTTTCCTCCATCTATTCAAATTTACTTCATATCTATTTATATTTTTACTTCCTAAAATTTAAATTATTTTAATTTTCGTGTGTTAATTTTTCCGACTTCAACATTTAATTTTAGAGGTGTTTCTCTTAATCTGATAAATTTTTTTTTATTCAAGCACATTTTAATACATATTCAGTACATATTATAATTAAAAAACAGCGTCTTCTGAAAAATACTTCGTTGACGAACCTAAGCAATCTTATTTTCTTTCCTTAGACCTTAAGCACATTCTCAAAATCTTTTTTTATTCATCATTTTTTTCTGGACAAAACTTAAAATAAGATAAATAGCATCCTGCCTTATAACAATGCCGTCTGATAAATTTATATTTTTTTATGAACGGAATGTGTAAGCTAATTTATTAGAAGTCACGTATAAAACTTTGATAGTTAAAATATTTATATGCCTTAATCTTACATGGAACGTTTCTTACGGTTTAGAGTAATTAATTTAAAAAAAATTAAATATCAAAGAATTTAATTAATTCTTTATTAAAAAGCCATCTAACAACTTGCTGCCTCATGAGAGTAAAATGTCTTTGTTAGAAATTCCTTCCACTAATCCGTCATTATAACTTCTTTTTTTTTACACCGTCTGGAAGGTAGAAATTGAAATAGTAATTCAGAAGCCAACTGGATCAATCCCAGAACCCGCATGTGGGCGCAACAAACATCGGTTAAAAGTTGCAACTGTAGTGTACTATAGAATTCTCTTTCAAATAAAATGAACAGAAAACATTGGGTTCCTGTGCCAAGACCACAATCACTCACTCTATTACAGACACCTGCTTATTGCACCACTGTCGTTACTTAAATCATCTCTTCTTTAATTTTTTTATTTAAAAATAAATGAACTAGAATAAAAGTAAAAAAAATTAGAAAAATAAATCCTTAAAATCTAGAAACAGCACTGGGACAAGTAAATATTTTGATACGAAAAACGTCTTAATCTAATTAATTTAACAAACTAATCTAGATATAATTTTTAAGAAAAATGAATTTAAAACTAGGTAAATTAATAAATAAGTAAATATATATAAATATTTTCATGTAAGTGCTTACTGAACAGTCAAATAAATCTTTATCCTAAAAAGAAAAGGAAAAGGGATTTGATGGGAGAATTAATATTCCTAATTAAAAATTATGTACATCTTATTTTTTAAAAAAAGTGTAATTAATCATTTCAAAACAATTTATAATTAGATGTTGCCATGTGGAAAATGTCTTGCATCACTTCCTTCTAATTCACAATATTCTGCTTTGTAGACATTTAAAATAATTCATCATGAAAGTTTCTAAAAGTGATAAAGAGGTTTTGATTTCTTAGAATTAATTTATTTTACCTGGTTAAATGATAGTAATAAAATAACTGAAATATATTAATTTTATTTAATTATAAACAGTCACGTGAAAATATTTCACCCACATTTCTAATTTACTGCTTTTATAATTTCGTATTTGAGCTGCAAATAGGAATATGTTAGAATTACATTTTATGTTAAAAGCTTTAACCAACCTATGGACAAAGTTAGTTATTTCATTATGTTATTTTTTTCTTAAGTCTATTTTCAGAATTAAATTTTTTACATTTCTAAGTAAAAAAATACAACTTAATTTACCATTTAACAAAGATTTCTTACGGTAAACCAAAAACTGTGTTATACTTACTCCTAATTTCAATGTTTTACGTCAAATATCCTTAAAACTAATGGAGGAAAATTTCTGGGACCCATTTTATAAATATTTTCAGGTCAATAATAATAACAAAAAAATAAATTCGCTACTTAACTTACCTTCCCAGAAAGTAAGGAAGTCTTTACTTCCTGGAGGATCCGAAATTCAGCCGAAACTATTGCTAGCCATGACCCGCTAACGAAGCGTTTTTAAGCCTATGTTTATATGAACGTGTTTACTATTATTAGTTACAGAATCAGTTCCCGAAAGATTGTCGTGTAGTTCAATCTATACTAGTGTGTAATGTATACACACACAAATACAGATATATATATATATATATATACACCCTATTTTCATTCATTTCACTCCCCTACATTTTAAAGAATATTTAAATATATATATATATATAATTATACATTATAATAACATAATAATGTTATTACGTATTATAATAATATTTATTATAATATTATTATTATAACACATAATATATTATGTGTTATTATGCATTGTCCAAAAAAAAGCGTCAATTACGTTAAAATTATTTGTACTCCCATTTTAATATATGTATAAAATTGGTAAAAACAAATTTGCAAAAAAACAAGTTTGACACCATATGTCAACGGATCTTGATGTTTGAAAAAGAAGTTTAAAGAAGAGTTTATCTTTTGCGAATTTTTTAGAGCTAAATCATGGAAAAAAATTGTTTGCATATTAAGTAATGGATTTTATTAGTACCGTACGAATAAAATCCATTATTTAAGGAGGAAAACTTCCTTCCTTTATTGAAGATACCATCTATTCTAAATTAACAGGAGAAATATGTTTATTTTTTTTTTAAATTCTCATAACTCAAAAAATAATGATTATGAAATTTAGGTCTTTTGTGTTGCATTTTTTTGAATTTTGTTATCAACTTTCTTTTTTAATAGATCTTCTTAAGTATATAATTTTGTAAAAGAATGTTAATATATTTTCTTTTAATTGAATAGAATGCAATAATTGCACTGTTCATCCTTCAGTCGATCCTACAAAGGATTGAAGGATGAATAGTTAAAAAAAACCCAAAATAACAACAGCTTCAAAAATCGTTGAGATGATTCAAATCCTTGATGTAGGAAGGAAAATAAAGATAATTTTTCACTGAATTTAAAGCAAGAGTAAGTACTATATCCACAATATTGCAAAATGGGAAATCTAAAGGCAAGAAAATAAAAAGGCAAAGATAAGCTAAACTCCAACAGTAGTAAAATGTAGATTTAATGGTTTTTAAATTATCGACCCCCAAATATAGGGATAATGTATAAAAATTATTGCTCCAAACATTGATCATAGATGATAATTAAGCTCTAATGTGAAAATATATGGTAGATTAATGATATTTATATATTGATTTTATTTTGTATCGGTAATTCCTATGTACTACATTGATATTATGTGTTTTTTAATACTTTGTAATTATTAACGAATCTCGTATATATTTCATTGATAATATTATTGTCTTATGTTCTTTTTATTTTTTAAAAGTACCATAAAAATATGTTATTTATAACATTAATATTTATAAGAGAAATGTTATAAATATTTAACTTATAGAAATAATAAAGTATGTTAATATCATATTTCCAAATCATTATTTTTTTTTTTTTGAAAATTAGTGATGATAATGAGTTTTTAAATTTATTTTCTTAGATTTGGGTGCTCAAAAATTTGTATATTTTGAGTCCACGCGCTCACACATACACACACGCATTATATTTTAACAGATCTAACAGAATATTCCATTTATATACGACTGATGTTTTTTCCCTCAATTAGATATTTTTAAAATTTTTATTAACTTCAAAAATTTACTTTTATTATTATCATCAGTTTAAAAATTGACATAAAATTCAGACTTACATAGTTTTAAAGACTTTTAGCTGAGGTTGTCTGATAAATAGATAAAAAAGATATGCAGTGAATTAGTGAGTGATATACGGCTTAACACTGACCTACACCAACTAGGGAATCAAAAAAAATAATTTAACAAGTGATTCTTTCTTTAATTTAAATTAACAAAAAATTTTCATTAATATAATTCTTATCTATATATTAGTATTATTGAACGGGTTGTATTTTAGATATAATAAAAGTAACACACGATATAAAATTGTAGAGTATGATAAGAATGTAAATTCGTTTTAAAATTATTTGCTGGTAGAATAAATACAGGTTAAATCTACATTGGACTGTAAATATGTATATTTTATACAATCCCTTTTTAATCAAACTTTTTTAATTTTAAGTTCCTAGAGTACGGATTAAAATAAGTTAAACAAATGTAGTATATTAAAATATTTTATTTACGATGATAAAAAAATTTTTAAATATTCTCGGTGTTAAACGTTAGACACAGATTAATAATTTAAATATGTGGAATATGAAAATATACACAGATTAAGACGAATGAAACTGGTGAAATTATCCTGGTGCGTAATATTTTATTCTCATCTGAAGGGTCACTGTGAAACACATACTAGGACATAAAAGAAAATAATATCACGGCATTGACCAGTTCTTATTTTTCGTATAAAACTTTGAAATATTTTATCAATTTATCCAGATTTTCGTTAAAAATGTAAACTATCATATTAATACAAATATACCTATTTTGGCATTTAATAATGCATATTGCAAATTTTAGTGGTATTTAACAATAATAGCATATTTACTTGATTTATAATTATCGTAAATGGTTTAATAAAACAATAAATATTTCAGAACTGTTTACTACATTTCTATTTAAAATCATAAGACATGGTTATTTTTATTTTTATAGGGACTTGTAAAATTTCACCGTAATGATCTACCTGTCTATTAGAAACATATGTTTATTAGGCACAAAAAAAATCTTCTTTAAATTATTCTAAACACTGATGCAGTTTGTTATCTGTGTTGAGTATCACTATATTCTGAAGTTTGAATTTATGTGATTGTGAGGAACAAGATAATAGAGACAATGAGTACTTCTTTGTAATGTTAAAAAGTTTTTTAAATTATTCCGTTAATAAGAGGGGAATGTTCCTCAAACTGTTTGTTGCTTTTATTCTTTATTATGCAATCGGGAGGAATGAGACATATAAATGTAAGTTGCTTGTTTTTCTACTTTTTTTTATTTATACCACAACCTACCTAACCTGATTGGAAGGATTTTTCTGTCATTAGATTTAGTACTAACTCAACATCCAGTTGCATATTATACAGTGTATTAATTTTAAAAATATATCTGAATTTTCAGTAAACGGATTTTTTTAATTGTTTTCATAGACGGCAGATAGATTACAGATTTACACTCTGACGTTTGCTCTGCCAAAGTTATCTTCTGTTACAATCTGAGTCGTGAACAGTAGTTCTTGATTTCTGCATACGCCAACATTAGATTCTGAGATTATCGAACAACGAAACCAAGCTTACGTTACCCGTACCTCAAGTTTAATCAAGTGTCTCTGTGATGATTAGAATCGGTGGAGTGATTCATCCTGAAACTATGATTTTGAAGGAGCAGGATAACTTTATCAAAAGAGTTGATCATATCCACAGCCATATTAAGCCAGAGAACAGGTCTGTCCCAAAAATAATTCCATGGATTTAGATAAAAATATATGTACACACAGAATGTTTCAGGAAGTAACGGAGACGCTTCGAGAAGTGAATTTACATCCAAAAATAAAAAAAATGTCCATATAAACAAAGGTCCAGAATCGCATCGATAACAAGTTACAGCTGGCGAAAGATTTCGCCCGGATTTCAGTTCCCCCGTTAAAATGAAGCCGTACTGAAATTTGTAGAACGTTAATTAAGGTGTAAAATTTAGCAAAATTTATGTAAAATGATCTGAAAAATTGAATAAAATAGGTCCCTCACCTGTAACTAGAGTAACTTTTACAATAGCTGACGAAATACGCAAAAATCGGTCTCGAAAAACATGTTTTGTTTAGGTTTGAAGTGCATTTTAACTTTGTTAAATGCACTATTAAATGAGTAATAAACACGTAAACGATTTAAACTAAACTTGTAGAAAATTTAAGTCTGAAGAAAACGATGTAAAATAGGCCATAACAAAACAAATACAAACACAGAACTGTAAACAAACATTTGAAATCACAGAAAAAATCGTTAATTCGCATAGTCGAAAGCTAAAGAAATTCTCATTTGTGGAAATTCTCATTCTCGTATTGCACAAAAGAAACTTCATTTCAACATAGGTTTCATGTAAATGTTTGGTGTGGCATTAAACTTGTGGGATCATTTTTTTTTTAATGAAGACCTTACGGATGCGGTTTATCTAAATTTATTGCAAAATAATTTGCTACTTCTCTTAGAAGAAATTCCTCTACTTAAAAGGCATGTACTTATTTTCCAACAAGATGGGACGACTCTACATTTCATGTTAGCCGTTAGAAATCATTTAAATGAAACTTTCAACAATTGGATTGGGCATGGTGAACCAATCAACTGGCCTCCAAGGTCGCGTGACTTGACACCCCTTGATACCTGTTCATACCCCTGTTGATACCCTTTCATACCTACAGGTATGAAAGTAAAGCTTTCATACCTGTGGGGTCGTATGAAAGCTTTAGTTTATGAAGAAAAAGTTAAAACAAGGGAAGAGTTACTGATCAGAATTCATAACGCTGCTGAAGTTATTCCAAACAAACGTCATGAAAAACAAAATGCTATTAAGGCTATTTTAATTAGAGTACAATGTTGTATAAACTGTAATAGAGGGCATTTTGAACAATTTATAATTACCAGTAATTATAACTTTTGTACAGTATCACCTCTCTAATTGAAGTTTTGTATTAGGTTTGTTTTTTTATGTGCTATCAGGTATTAGAAGAACTTTCCCTGTGATTTCAAATCGTTGTGTAGAGTTTTGTTTTATTCTGTGTAATAAAAAAAGTATTTTTTTCTAAGTTTGTGTTTGTTTTGTTATTGGCCTATTTTACATCATTCTCTTCAAAATTTAATTCTCTATAAGTTTTGTTTAAAATGTTTACGTGTTTATTACCCATTTAACAAAGTTAATGCACTTCAAACCTAAAGGGAAACATGTTTTTGCGACAAATTTTTGCGTATTTCGTCAGATATCGTAAAAATTACTGCAGTTACAGGTCTGGGACCGGTTTTTATTAAATTTTTCAGATTATTTTACAAAAAATTTACCAAATTATACACCTTAATTAACAAATTTCAATATCTTCATTGTAATGGGGGAACTGAATTCCGGGTGAAATCTTTCGCCTGGAATTATTATTTTTTTTTTATATTACAAACGGAATATTTTAACCCTACAATTTTAATACCTTTCTTTATTTTTAACTATTTTCTAAAATTTATTTTTGTTGCAGAACAGTATACAAAATACATTTATAAGAAAAAATCTTTAATATTTGGCTGAAAGTAAGAAAATTCCTAGAGAAATTGGTATATTAAAAAATCTGAATTTTATGTTACGTTTTAAGTGGTTTTAAACTGTGTTAATGTGTGACCAAATCGTTATTACGCATAAGATTGATTTTCGTTAATATCAAAATAAGGAAATAATTTTGTTCAACACTGTCCCTCAATACAGACGTTATTCTTTATTAAATCCATGTAATAAAAATAATAGTATCATGAATTTAAAATAAAACTGTTATTTGGCTAAATATAAAAATTTTTATTGTAGAGTATTAATTTTTTTTTGTTATTGCATAAAGTATTTATTTTTTCAGTTAATTTGCAATAAAAATAATCGTTTTGTTTTTTTACCTTTAATTAAACAACAAATTTAAGATAAATAATTAATTATATTAAAGAAATATTTTGAGTCAGAAAGAAGTAAAGTTGTAGGATTTTTAAGTTTTGCAAAGAGATAGGGTGATAAACTATAAAATATTGAGAAAGATTAAGTAAACAGAGAAAGTGATAAACCGTTGTAAGGAAACCAAAAAAATAGTTCAAAAAATTTAGGTAAGAGTAAATTTTTATTTTCAATACAGTAACTAGACTATTATGCTGTAATTTGAAGTGTATGTTACCAAGTCATTAAGGTAAACATTGTCCTGCGGGAAAAGCTAGATAATACCGGGTTTTATTAGTACCCTACTAATCATAGGGACTACAATGGAATGCGGCTTTGCTGGGTTCAGGCGCGCTTGAAAGTCAATGTTGTTACAACGCTCTTTAGTGGCATACTTAGCTAAGAATATTTAATGGCTCTTAATACTGTCCCGTATAAGCTTTCTGTGTTATAGTATACAATTAGTTACACCTTGGTCATCTAACGTTGCACAAACAATAAGATTACTGTATTATTACTTGTGAATTACGTACATTAACTTGATTAATAATTATACTAATGTGGATCAAAAGTGTAACTGGGTCAAACCATTAAATATTATTGTTTTTATTTTTGGTTTAAAAAAAACATTGCTAGCTGAAATAACTGTATTGTGAGAAACCTTTCTTTTTTAAACCTAAGCGAAGATACAAATCATTAATTTTCAATAAATTCAAAATCAAACTTTGGTTAGTATAACATTTAGAAGGGAATAAAATACATGTATTATGTTTACTTAAACAGTATCCTAAAACGAAAAAGTAAACGAAATAATATATTTTCAGATAACAAATCCCCCTAAAAATTATTAGTAAATTACATACTTTTGAAATGAAAAGGCTATAAATATAAAATATTACTTTTATCACATATTTTATCTAAGATATTATATCTAATGCTTTGATATATCTATTTTTCTATAATAGACTAATTAATACAAGTCGTAAAATGGCCTAACTTTTTTCATGAAGAAGTTATAAATTATTATTTATAAACAGAACATAAAATTATCGTTGACTCCTTTCTATTTAAATTTAAACATAGTAAAATAAAGAATTAGTTTAAAATAAAATTTATGTTATGTCATTATAATTTAATTAGTCATTTTTCGAAATTGAAATCAGGAAATTGAATTCTAGAGTACATTCAAACTGTTCATTTACTTTCCTGGTATTATAGCTCTAGAGCTATGCTACAAGAATGAAAGTATGTGGTAATTAGTCAAAAAATTAGAATATGGTTACTTTTGTATTTCTCGATGTTTCATTACCCAGGGACCCCAAAAAAGGGAGGATAATATTCGTACTTAAATACACTGTAATTTTTAATGTAAATACATTCTTATGTACGAATATGGCTGTGTTTCATGCTTAATAACTTTTAATGAGATAAAGTGATTTTTATGAAATTTTATTAAGAGACTCTTGTATGAAGGGCAATTGGTTAGTAAAATGTTGAATAATATCAACATTTATCATATTATATGAATAATATCATACAATAATAACAGTATATGGTTAATAATAATGTTGAAGTAGTATAAAATTTTTGGAATCATTTTCATCAAAATTTTGCAAGCACAACCCCACTTTTTATTAAGCTCAGTACATGTGTACATGGTACAGGGCAATATTGTGGGAGGGGGAGAACAGATAAAAACTTTGCAATATAAGGAATCTTTTTTTTTTTATTTATTTTCATCGATTTTTTCACGATACAAGAATTCTTAATGAAGGCAAATAGTTAAGAAGACCTTTAACAATAAAAAATCTCCGACTCCCTAAACGGTCATAAATAATACCAATCAAATAAAATAAACCATAAGAAACAAATCCATGAGCAATTATAAAAGATAAAGAGCCCATTAATCCTAAATTAGTCAAAGAAACCAATCCACAATAACCTAATGACAGGAAAGTATTAAAAGTTTTTTGTCAACATTTTTCAAGATTACTAACCATATAAATAAATAAATACATAGCTGATATATGTGAATTAATTGAGAACTACTTATTACCTATTAAAAGATATACGAGTAGTTTTCCTTACATGATGAATACAACTTGATGAGATCTATCTAACAAGGCTTAAATTTTATCGAATTAGTTTAAATATTTTATTTTATATGACGGAAAGAAATTATTATGCTTCCGAATGTAGGTTTAATGAAACTGTTTTGTATTTTTCGGGTAATTAGTAATTGTAACTACCATTTTTCGCTTTCTTGAAGCTAAAAGAATGTACATTTTGTTCAGAAATAATTCATAGGTTCTACTTACAAAATTACTTAATAATAATTTTAAGAAAATTAACACAAAATTTATAAACGTTTTAGGATTACTCCACTAATAATTCTTCTTGGTACCGAGCTATACTACAGGCTAATCTTTTGAAATTAGATCTACTAAATATTATTATGAGATGTTTAATTTTACTTCTGAACAAAAAAGGCTGCTACCTTAAAATAGTTTACACCATAGTTTCCCTTAATAATAACATATATATTGCACAGTGAAATCAATTTCTGTATAACTTCTTTACAAATTTATATAGAGTTTAGCTCTGTTGACATTACACTATGCTGATCAGTAAATAACCACGTCATATGAAGGAAGAACTGAAAGTCATTTGAGATTAAGTCTGAGTAGTAGCAAAATATCCATTTATTTCTCAAATTAGTCCTTTTTTGGATTGTAGTTTGTCAGTAACTATCACCGTGATGCGACTTCATTATCTCCTCCAATTTCATAAACAGTTTGTGAAATTTGTAAAATAACAACTAATTCCATTAACTCTTTAAAATAACTTTATTAAAATAACTATAACTCTATTAAAATAACTTTCACCATTCCATAATTTATTGCAAGTTAATCACAAATCTTTCAATAACTTTTTTAAAATTTATTGTGTTTAAAAAATGGACATGGGATAATTAACAAATATTCCATGCAGATATCTTTCTTCCGGATGCTTCGATCTGATAAGGAATATAATTTTCCTAATAATTCAAGCTTGTTGCATAACTTTATGTATTTTATGAATGTGAATACAGACAATTAATTGAAAGAATTTCTGCTGTCGGTCCTGATATCTCTAATTTGAGGAACAGCTGCTTATTTTTTTCTATATAGATAGATTAATTTTTTTTTTAATGACTTTTTCTTTATGTTGCAGTTTTGAAAATTATGTAGTTATTGTAGATGAATATTTAACAATTTTTTTGTTATTTCTTCGTTTTTTTAAATATAAATAATACAACTATTTTCAATAAGTTTGTTTTCAAGATAATAATATTCAATCTTGTATGTAGGTATTCTTTAGTATGCAAATGAATTTCTTCTTAAATCATACCTAATTTTATTAACTACAAATTCTTTTCCTTTGAACATAACAGTATAAAGAAAATAATGCTTTATAAATATTTATTAAACTATTACATTTAAATATAATATTATTTAAAATTAAACAAAAATGATTACATCCTTTTATAATTATTTATTACAATTTATAAAATTGCGATGTTACTGCATTATTCGTAAAACTGTAATCTCAAACGAAATGTATTTTAAGGTACGAAAAAATTATGGCAACGCTCGTTCAAACTTCAATCAATTTTTTGTACCCAAATGGTGAAATTCATTTAGCGAGGAAAATATGAAATTGCATTGATACTAACAGAAATCTCCACCTGATCGTATAGAGTACTCGATTAAATGTTTATTAATATCAGTTAAATATATTTCGCATTAATAATAGCATATTGATGAATTTTTCTTACTTTCACTAATACATATATTTTTTTTTTGCAAAAAAAATAGCAAAAAATAATGCCATAAAATTATTTAAAACACTTATAAATAAAGAAATTTTGAAATAGATGGTTCTTTCATGTATTTTCTAGAGTACTATATAAAAGCTGAAATGTTTGGCCTATGGGAATGGGGCTTTTTAATTAATTGAGTGACTGAAATTTTACTAAAATGCTTTCATAAATCGTTTAATTTTGGTTACCCTTTTCGCAACCACTTTATTATTCATCTATAAAATTTTATTAAATAATTTTATATAAAATAAATTATAATATTAGGAAGTGATTACTTAAAATAATTTTTGTGCCCGTATGAACGAACCCATTTCAGATGACTTTTATGTCAAATTGATGGTTGTGTTAAAAAAAAACCAGGGAACGTAGTGATATGAACATACCCAATATCTATTTCCCTAAAAAGTGGATTATTCTCTATTTGAATTATTATTCTTTATTATTTGAATTTTTCACAACTACAGGATGACAAGGCTATAATATCATTTAGTTTATTATAGTTATACACTGAAATCATTTTATAGCACAAACTACGAAATTATATACTATAATACCACTATGTACTATAACACAAAGATACTCACATTTTATTTGATTCATCGGATGTAGTTATGAATAATTGGTAATGTTTTACAGTCCAAAATATAATTAATTTTTCATGATCTCATCTTGAAATAGATTTCATTAGAGATTATAAATATAAGATCATTGCATTAATATCGTGATTCTATAACTGGAATCATTTATTATCATTTCATAAACATCATTCTCTTTATTACGTACTCGTGTTTATCCTATACTCAGAACTTACTCATACTCAAGCTTATTACCTTACTAACAAGCAGATAAATTGTATAAGTTAATTTTCAATAACATTTTGAATAAAATTAAAGATAAAATAGAATGATATATTAAGTGCCCAGATCTGCACAATGTACAAGTTGAGAAACGATTTATCACGAAAACCACAAAACAATGGTAAAGATTTAAATAGTTAAATCATATCAGGTTGTCAAAAACATATTGAGCCTTTGTAGGCTAAAATTGATAATACATTTATTATTATTGGAAAGTAAAATTACGAGACTACATAAGCAGCATTTTTTCGATGACTTCTGCAATTTTTTCGGTAATACCGAAATCCCGTTGTTATAGAACTTCTGTGGTTTCTGGTCAAAAAATTGTGACACGTGGTTTTCATAGGGAATTTTTACACGTTACAGAACTAGCATGTGGTGTTAAGTTAGGTTTGAAATAGCTTAACACCATTCAGAGAGTTCTACAGAGACAAAGAGAAAAGGTTCTACAGAGAGAAAAGGTTGTCTGACAGCGTAACGTTCGGATTATACTGAATAATTTAAAACTTCTCTCAATTTCTGATGGCAAATTAAATATGTCAGCGAAGTATTCGACATCCTTTTGGGTGATCAGTTCAGGCCATTTTTTTCGAAGTGCTAATTACACTAAATGTTGACAATATAGGTCCGAGTCAATCTTTCTACTTGGCGGCAGCAGCTCGTGATGCCGATGCCTTCTAATCCCACCAAACGCATAGCATAATCTCCTGGATGTCAGTGTGGGCTTTGTCACAGAACACGCAGCTTCTCCTCGCTTTGATCACGATTTTTGTCAAAACTTGTTTTTGTAAGTTATCCAGTTTTCATCAATCGTGATCAACCGCTTCAGAAATGGCTTGATTTCTTTATATTTTAATAGAGATTCGCAGATAGAAATTCGATCGAGTCATATCATGAGGTATCAAAACGTCCAGCTTTTTTTATAGCCAACTTTATCCTTGGTTTAACATTGTTTGGTGATGATTTTTATGTATTTGAAAAAATCAGGAATTAGAATTATCACATAAGTCTATGTGATATTTTTTTTGAATCGGTGTCTAAGGGAAAAGTCATAACAATGCTATGAAATTTTTTTTTATAATTGAAATACTATTTTATAGTTTTAAACAATAGTAAGTTAGACGAAATTTTAGTTTTCCACTATCATTTAACCTAAGCCTTTACATTGAACCATTTGTCATTCCTACATAACACATTTAATTCCGTAATTTTATCTTCAAAAAATGGCAGAAATTAAAGATAATCTAAAACCATCACATTGTAACAAAAATCAGTACATTATATATGAGGTATCCTATTCTGCAGTTTATTTTGCCAGTTCTTTTATAACTTCTCTTTAATTATATGTATATATATATATATATATTTTTTTTTACGGTGCACTTCCTGCAGGGTCTTTGCAGGGTGTGTCGAGATCGAAGCCAGGACACTAGTCGCCCTGACCTAGCAAAGTTAAGTGGGAACTGGACATGGAGACGTAGCGACCATGAAACAGTGTTACTCCCACCCTCTACTGTCTAAACCTCCCTCACCGTCTTTCCAGGGGCTGCAGGAATTGCCTCTCAGCATGTCATCGGCCAGTCCTGGAGGTTGTGGCAGCAGATTAAACTATCAGTTGCCCTTCCTGCTTGGGCTTCAGCAGAGGAGCCCCCCTTTAATTATTATTTTTTTCATCTGTTTAGCCTCCGGAACTACCGTAAGGTATTACTTCAGAGGATGAATGAGGATGATGTGTATAAATGTGAATGAAGTGTAGTCTTGCACAATCTCAGGTCGACCACTCCTGAGAGTGGTCTTAATTATACTGCAAAATTTTATCTATACACAACATGTTGATTATGTAGTCAAAAAGTTAATTTTTTTTTGTAACATTTATGTTCCTTCAAAAGTCATCTACGTTTGTAAAATGGATATGTATCTTTCTGTGAAATGTATATATCTTTATAAAACTCATGCAGTTATAAATTCTTTTGTTTACTCGTACTTAAAATTAATCTGGTTATCCTTGATACAACCTATATTTAATTAATTTTTATTTAAAAAAGAATAATTACGATTTAAATATACATCAGTTTATTTTTAAAAATAAAAATTGCTATTCAATTGATTTAACATATCAAAACGTAATGAATGGTCTGTCTATTGTGGTTATTTAGAATCTGTTCTAATTATTAGTATTGGTTCTAATCGTGGTTATTTAGTGAGAGGTCAACATTTTTGTGTTATTTCTATTATCCCTATTTATTAATTCCTTTGGAGGTAGTATATTTATATTTTTATTGAAATGCAAAAGGATAATTGAATTATTTGCATAAATAATTAAAGTAAATGAATGAATTTGAAAAAAGAAAATTTATAAAAAAAAAAGTGGAATTTCTTTTGGATATCTGGTTTTCATGTCTTCCACATTTGGTTACAATTATTAATCGTTCCAATTAAGTAGAAATAATTTTATGAATATAGGTTTTTAGTGAAGTTTTCTTGAAATAAATTCACTAATAAAACATGGCAATGATGAAGATAACTTTCATAATTTTATATTTCGTACCACAGAATCTGTGAAATGTATCATATTAAAAAAAATTTTCTTTGAGTAATAAAATTTATAAAAGAATGGATGTGAGAGTAAGATTAGTAAATGTGTAAGGACTATACATCTACTATAATATTTGTGATGATTAATATTACATTACACATTACCATCATTAATCATCATCATCGTCATAATTTCGAAATAAATACGAGTTCGTAGCAGCGTAAATTGAAGTCTATTGATAAGCGCTGTATATTAGAAAAAAAAGTGACGTCGAATTAAAGCGCAAACTTAGATCCAAGATATTTCTGTAAAAAATATTGATAAATAATATTAGATAAAACATTAGTTTTAGTTTATTTTTTATAATTTATTCTTTTCAAAAGTAATCTAATTATAAAAGTATGTTTTTTTGAATTTACTGTTAAAAATACTCAAATATTTCTGAACATAGCATAAAGAATATATAAGATTTAGGTTCTTATTTTTACACACTGAGAGCTCAAATTTAACAGCTTGAGCCATTACTATTTATAATATGTTGATAATTATATATTTTCAAAATCATTCCTTTTCTAACAGCACATATTACATTAACATCGTATTTTAAATCTAATTAAAAAAACATACAGCGTTTTATAAAATCAACCTGTAATTATAGTTCTCAATATTTGTTGATTAGGTTAGATCAATTTCATATTAAAGGCTGTATTTGATGTAAACGTTTTAACTGTATAATTAAAATTTAACAAACCTTTTGTTAAATTATACTTTTGTATATATTTTAGTGATAAGTTTGTAAAAGAGTATATAACTTGTATGCTATAAATATATTACATTTAGTAGCTTAAAAAAATGATTAATAGTTAAAATAAATGAGCAGCGAGCAGTCTTTTCATTGTATGACATTATAAACTATAGATTATTATTTTTTCTGACATATATTGTGTAAATACAATTTAGTAACAAAGATATAGAAATTAATTTAAAATGATGGATATCTTGATCGTAATAATTAAATAATGAATTTTTACTATTTTTATTGGTTACATACGAATGTATATTGTAATAAGACCGGTATACCACACCTGAGTAACAGAAACACAATTAAGAGGAAAGTACTAGAAAATATAATAATGGGAGGAATCCAGAAAAGGACTAAAAAAAGCCTTTTAATAAAGCTAACAGGTCCGTTTAGCAATCGTCTTTTGTAATACTGCTGACCCACCGAATAGAGATGTTATTCAATGAAATGAAAAGAAGAATTAACGGACCCGGGGTAGGAATCTCATGGGAAAATATGAAGGTTTACATTCATTCTCACGCTTCGAGTTGGGTCTGGTCTTGTAGATAAAGAAGATAGGAGTATAAATACTCCGGGGAAGACCATTTGATAGTCAGTCTGCAAGATGAGTCTACGAGAGAGTTCTAAGCGAGGAGTGATTATGTGAGTTTGAGGAGAGAGTATCCTGCGAAGAGTTATGCGAGTCACTGAAGGATCAAATTACTAGTGCGCACAAGTTCGACGCGACTCAGGTGACGTCCCAAATAATTCTGGTATGTTCAGTACATGAAAACAAGAAATGGTTCGGTGAGTTACTTCTAGATTATAAATGAAAGACATAATGTACTAAATTTCATTCATAAATAGTTAGGGTAGTTTTATTTGTGAACACCAGAGGTATTTGGTTGAAAGCACTTTATACTTTTCTTATCTATTGTTAATACAAATCTAGTGATTAAAAGTGTTAAGAATAGCGGTCATGCTAATGACTTTTTGTCAATGGGACTGAATTCTGGTTTTCCATATTTAAGTACTGTAAATAAATCCCGACGATTACTTTAAATTCTTTTTTGTATGTATTCACTGTTTATTATTGTTATTGTTGTTGTGGTTGTGATTATTATTAATATTACTTGTTTATAACTCTTATAGTCATGGTTATTATTGATTTTATTATATTTCTTAAACTAATAAATTGTAATTATATAAACATTTTCAATTGTCAAATATCCTGATCGAGCCACGAACAGACGACAATATGTATGTTCGTCATGTGTTCTTTTACAGCTACGTTATGTGTTCTTTTACCAACTCTTACAGTTTTTATCGAATATATTTAGCAAATGATTCTAAGCAATCGAAACAGCGCTAAGTAAAAATAGTTTTTTTGGAATAATTTGTAAGTCTTTTGGTAATTTGTAAATCTACACTATCTGCTCTACTAGAAAAATATATATGAAGAGTAGTTAGATCTCGGAAAATAAATTCCTTTTGATGTTATGGAATCACTAAAGAGATTTTCAAGTAGACCTTAGAGATCTTCTTGAACTCTAAAATTCTAGTAATCTAGTCTAGTCTATTCAGCAGCATCGATTAAAATAGCCGCCAGCCATTCAACCTTTCTGTCATTTCATATTTTATCACGTATTGATTCAAAATTCCTAAGCTGTTAGAATAATAGGTTTAAGCGCAAAATTCCGTCATCCTCAAATTTATGGTCAACACAAACTTTCTCATAATGGAACGATTGGCCTATGGATTTTCTTTATTCCAAAACAAGAATTTTGTGAGCTGAAATAACAAGGTAGCCTTGTTCACGTTCATAAAGAAAGATTTGGTTCAGTGAAATTATTAGTACGATCTTTCGTAATTATTTTGAATTATTTGATTATCAAAAGATTAAAAAATTATACATAATACTAAATTTAAAAATATTTGAAATGAATTCTTCAATATATGTGTGCATGTAAATAGAAATTTTTAATATACTTTGAGATATGCATGAGATTTTTCCGTTCATTCGTTTTATGCCCGTAGTCATTCCTTATTTACTAATTTTCTTGTTAAAAAATTCACTTTTTTTCATTTCAGTTTTTAATAATTTCATTTCTAATTTATTTCTCAATACAATATTTGAAAGTTACCCATAGGTGGACTAAAGGTAAACCTATCGTCGAAAATGCTGATTTTGAAGTCGAAGTTGTCAGGTTCAAATCCTAATAAAGGTAGTTACTTTTATTCGGACTTGAACACCAGATCGTGAATACCGGTGTACTTTGATGGTTGGGTTTTAATTAACCACACGTCTCAACCTGAGTTTATTCAAGATAACAAATTACGATACAATTACATTACTCTGATAAGTCGCTAATGACTTTATTATTGATGTTGATAAATAAAAGTATTAAGAAAATTTAAAAATTTTTTATTAAATTACAATTTCCAAAAAGAGATATAGTTTCTTCTGATTTAAAAGAAAACATTATATAGGAATACTTAACCTTTACGTTCAGAATTAGGAAATCAATAAAAAGTCAGATCAGACATGTAAGTAAATCAAGGGAAAAGTACTACTTTCTAGCGAAGCACATCATTTTACCTCTCAGAAATGAAGGTACCATAATATTTTTAATCAAGAAAATAATTTTTTTTTTTCAATATATTTACTTTTAATTTTTGTTATCTTTTTATAACAGAAATATCAGTTATTGTTTCATGGAGTTCAGAATATTAATTAGAAAATTATTGTAATACTTTTCTTGTTATTTTAATTTTACAATTCACTAAATTAATAGTAATACTAAATTTAGTGCAATACTAAATTTAAAAAAATTTCTCTAATTTTACTGTATGTTTTGTCTGATATTACGAAATAAGAAAAAACATTCTTATTAAATAAAAATCTAAACATTGCCTGACTTCCTTGTACGAAAATCCAAAAGTTTTACGATTCTAAATTAAAATTTTCGATTAATATTAAATAATCAGATGTTTCACCTCCGGAACCGGAATAAAGTATATCATCAAAGGATGAGATGAATGAACTGTAGCGTGTGTGAAAAATGCCATGCCTGACCGGGATTCGAACCCGGGACCTCCGGAATGAAATGCTGAGACGCTACCACTCAGCTACGGAGGCCGGCAGAGATGTTTCCCCTAATCTTTTACATATACACGTATGTAATAATGCCTATTAAATTACATTACACATTTTTAGTCAATAAAATTAATTTCATTAATAACTTCTGATTTAAAAAAAAAATTATTTACTTTTTGTTATTGTTATTATTGATATATTATTTTTTGTAAAAAAAATGTTTTTCTTATCACGGATTAATTAATAAATCAATATATTTAAATTTAAAAAAAGTTAAAAAAAAAATAAACTAAAAAAAAAGAGTTCAAAAAGAAAAAAGGAGATAAAGTACGGTTCGAACCGATGCGCCTCCCCTTATAAGATCCAAAATTTCATTAATTAAAATTTTATTTGGCTGGTACTCTGGTACCAGTGAAATAGTTTTTTGATATATCGTTGAAAAGCTCTCAATGATGGCTTATTACTGCAGTTAAGAAAAAGTCCAAAATTCAAATTTTTTTTTAATCTAAAAATCTAAATTTTTCGCGATTACAATACTTTCTTAAGTAAAAAAAAGTACGATTATTTTAAACGAAGCTGCAACCACATATTATGATGAAATAAATAAAAACTTAAATATTTTAATCTAAGTTGAAATAGACTGCTTATTTATCAATAACTAATAGACAGTAAGTTATATTCACATAGTTAAAATGTAGACCAAAATGTTCGCACTTCATTTTTTATTCGATTAGGATATTAACAGGAGGATATAACAGGATATTAACAATAAGACCGCACTTAGTATCAAAATACATATTATCCCAATACCTTTAAATTACTTCTAATTTGGTAAACTGTAAAGTGGGAAATAAAAAAATAAAATAAAAATTGGAAAATAAAAATATTGTTACTGTAAATTTCATAATTTTTATTTATAATTATTATCATCCCTGATGCATAATTTTCCCACCATGTCTATCTTAGTTCTTTTTTTAATTACAGCTAATCCTTTGATTTCATAAAATCTCCCAGTTTTTTTAAAAATTATTTATAAAATCTATTCATTTTCGACCTATCTTGTTGCATCTTCTATTTATTTCTCGAAATATAAGACGTGTATAATAAGTAATTTTTCATTCAGTTATTAGTCTTATTTTTAATTTTTTTTATTTAATTTTCTATTCACCTTTATTCTTATTCTTACAATTGTGTTTATTACTTTCTCTGTCCCAATTAATTTTCATCAATTTCCTCCAATCTTCTACTCAATATTTGAAATATATACTCTTGTATCTCTATTTTTACTATGTTTATTAATTTCACATTAAATTTTGTAAGTCATTATGAAATAAAAAATTACTCGTTATTTAAAAATTTCATTAATTTATTAAAAGAGCCAAAAAATGTTATTATTTTTGAAATTATGAAATCCATTATCTCTCAATAAATACTCTGTTTTGGGAGAGTTGATTTATTCTTTTAGAACATTATCAATGTATTATTATACACAAAATTAATTTTATATTTAATATTTACTTTCATAGTTTTAATTGAAATATACTCGTATTACAAAAAAATGAGAATATTTAAAAGTGGTGAAAAACATGTTTACATTGTAAGCAAATATTAAGCTATGTTAGCCATTTAAAGTAATAATATTAATGAAAAAAATATTGTAAATTAAATATTGCATTACTAATTTGTCTATATGTTTTTTTTATTGTATTACCAATTAAACTGTGCATTAAAATCAGTCTTTAACCTATTATCTCTACCTATTAGCTAAATACATAATAATTAGTCCATTTTACCAACCTTTGTTTTGTTAATACAATAGCTTTCACATAAACACTGAAATTAATTAACTGAGGATGATAAGTAAATTGATATTGACCTTTCATTTACATTTTGTCCTATAAGGATTATTAGTAAGGTTACACTAATTATGCCTATAAAAGTATCAATATTTTCTCTGTAAAAAGAAATTAAAAAAAAAAAGTATACATAATTAAATTCACAGTCTAGTAATTATTTAAAAAAATTAATTAATGCTTCTTCGGCTAAGGGAGAAAAATTTCCCCCCCAAAATAATACAAGAAATATTACCACAAATATGTGTACCCGTGGGCGTATATATATTGGTATTTGTACACATGCACGCGCATGTGTGTAATAATAATATATAAACAAAATTAAAAATGAACCCTTTAAAAATAATAAGAATAAACAAGAAAGTAATATTCGTATGGGTCCCTGGCCATTGAGGCCATTGAGAAAGAAGGGAACGAACGGGTTGATGGGAGTAGCTTTCGATTAGGATTAACATGTTAAAGAGGCTTCATGAAAACATTCTATGTTAAACTACGTTCTCAGTGGAATAAGTTCTTGGTGCTAAATCCTTCCACGGCCTTCCTTGGCATCCGGGAAAACGTGTTGGAGAAACTTTTTATCTCAAACAGCAGAAGAGACCAAATCATCCTAACTGGGCTGAGGATTGGACACACTAAGTTACACCAAGCCCATCTATTTGGCTTTTCACAGCACTACTCTTGAGGTGTCAAATGTAAAACGGTCCGTAAACCTCTTGCTCACTGATCGTCCAGTTCTTGGGTCTATTCGACAACAATAATACCTGGATTCAGATATGAAGTGTTGTTTATTAAAAAGAAGGAAACATAAAAAGACTGTTGTGGTTTCTCTCTGGTAGTGCAATGAAGAACTTAATTTAGCGGTTTTGCTCATTTGAGACCCCTTATGACATATTTATTGTTTAATTATTTATAATCATGCGGTTACTCTTAAGTTGCTAATAGCTATAGTCGTTCATAGGACTATAAATAAATGATGGAAAAAAATAAATAAATATTATATTTATATGAAAATGCAAATTTTATAGTAACAAAAGTGTAACTATTATATCTTTTTCCAGTTAACTTTCTTGTCTTCAACAAAACAAATTATTTCTCCTCATTAATAAAACGTGAGTAGAATTTACGTAAAATACTAATAATTGCATGTTTAGTTTTACAAACAGAGTACATATTAATTTATTACAATTTTACACTATTTTAATTGCTAAAGTAGATAAATTCTCTTTCATAATTTTATACCTGATACCTCTTGATTATTGAGTTGTTGAAGTATGTCAGCTGTATTTGTTGAGAATTAATGCACAATAGAAATCCCTTGCTGTTTTATTAAGACTATTACAGCTCAGACACAGCAGTTAAAAGAGTGCTTAATGTGTGTTTTGACCCATAAAACACAGCCACAACCATGTTTTATCAAGCCGAACTGGGTGTGAATATCGCAACAGCAGGGGTTACAACAAGAGAGATTCAACAATCAACTGCGCAGTAGAAAGAAATTACGCGCAGAGTAATTTTAACAAATGGAAAATCTTGTTCTCAATGGTTGCAAACAACTAACAGAGTTAAACTTAATGAAATCTTTGCCACTGTATAAACCTTTGAAATTTAAGAAATAAAATCTGTTAGGCGTTAAATCTATTGATAATATCAGACAAGTTCATATTACAGATTAAATCATAAAATATAAATATTTTACTGTATTTTAATCGTTGTATTTGAATTGAAAGCGAATATTATTTGTTGATAATTATTCTATATTTTATTTTAGAAACAAGCTCAACTTAATTTACTGAAATAAGACAAGAAAACAAATCATATAACTATTAACAAACTTTTAATTATAAACATTTTTTTTATTTGCCATTTACATTTACATTTTTAACATGCCATCGAAAGTAACAATTAAACATTTCATTTCACGGGGTAAATTGAAATTCATTTGTGAATTTTAACAAAAGACATTCTCCTTCATGCTTACAGAATTCAATAGAGGCAAGATCTGCTTCCTAGAGATCAGCAACAACGAAAATATTTCGTCAATTGAGTGTTGGAACATAAGGAAGAAGATGATGAATTTCAACAAAAGTAATCGTTAGTGGCGAAGCATACTTTCATCTTAGCAATTTCGTGAATAAACAAAATTGTCAAATTTGGAACAGTAACAATCTATGGATAGTTTATTCACATTCCACATGTGGATGGAATGAACCCACATTTTTTGCATTCTATGCACAAAATGTAGTGTGGTGCACAATTTGGGCTGGAGTACTGATTTTGGGCTCTATTTCTTCGAGAACGAGCTGATGTTACTGTTATCATAAATGCTGTTCCTTATAGTTTAATTTTGAAGGTTCTCTTTTTTCAGAATCAACAGAAACTAAGTTAATAGATAATTTCCATTAATTTATTTAGAAGAACCCATGTATATACATATAAGTTGGTATATATATATATATATATATATAAACATGCTTACTTATACTTATATATATATTTTTATACCTGTGTGTGCTTCCGCGCTAATATTTAATATATTAATTAATATGACTGTCGGTCAATCAAATTTTATTTTGAAGTGATTATTTGTCTTAAATTACGACTAGATAATATTATTTATTGGGACTTATCCTATTATAAGCCCAATTCAATAAAACTAGTCATTATATTCCATTTATTTTATGTGTGCAAATTAATGCTACGGAGTGAAATACAGCCGGCCTCCGTGGCGCGAGTGGTAGCTTCTCGGCCTTTCATACGGAGATACCGGATTTGAATCATGACTGTCAGGCATGGCATTTTTGCACACGCTACACAACATTTATCTTCATCTTCTGTTATTATACTTAACAGTGATTCCGGAAATTAAAAAAAAAGAAAAGTAAATTCTTAAAGAAAAAAAAACTTGAAAAATAATTATAAAATTTACTCAAATAAATACGCATTATTTTTAAACTTATTTTCGATGAAATCTATACTTTAATATTTTGTCAAGTCATACACTAATTTTTGGTAATCTATGAAAACTGAAATCAGTTTGAAACAGAGAATTTTAATTAATATTTTTACAAAATTGCAAATTGCAATTACAAAATTACAATTGCAAATTTACAATTTACAAAAAAAAAATATTATTAAATATTATCCCAGTAATTATATTTTAATAATATGTTTTTTTTTAATTTGAATTAATAAAGGAACGCCAGTTGGTGTTCAACTTCCTTTTATTTAAAAAAAAAAAAATATATTTTTTGTACACTTTCTTAACACTCTATATACGTAAGCGTTAATGTACAAAGAAATAAACAATGAATATTAAAATAAAATAAAAGAATAAAAAATAGCCATATTTTACAAACGTTAAGAAAAAAGTGGCAAATACATCTAAAATATTAGCCAATATCAATCATGGATCTAAGTAAAAATTTATGTAGCAATTAAAAAAATTGTTCAACCATGAAATAATTTCCGTTTTATATATATTATCTCCATTATTTTATATTTTTATTAAAAAAAATAAAAACATTATTTAACATTGGTAATCCTTCCTATTAAATGATGAGCATTTTATATGAGAAACAAGAAAATGAAGAGACTTCAGGTAGCTTTAGGAAATTTAATACTAAATGTTAGATGAATGATTAACCAGAAAGATTATGTTTATTATTTTCACGTAAATTATATCAAATAGGTTACACGGTCGCTGTAATTAAAACCCTTTAAGTTTAAATCAGTGTAAAACAACTAGCTATGTAAATAATTTTACGATCTTAAACGTTACGAATTTATGCAGTATGAATTCAGTTTAGTTAGTTATTCTACTCATAAATAAAAAAAATTTAACCAAAGAGATGTAATATACGAACACTTTTAACTCTTTTTTTTTAAACTTATACTATAAGAGTTAATAAAAAATAATTAATAAACCTGTTAGTTAAATTTTTGAGGAACCGATTTAGGTAACCATAAATTAAAATTTTGTTCACGGTTCAGTTAATTTTATTTTAAAAATCTGTCCCTAGGAAGATTGCACACTCAAATTATATAAAATTGAAATACTAACAATAAAAATACCAATATAACTTTTCACTGACGAAAAGGCTGAGGAGAAGAGACAACGTTACAGGACAGTCGAGGATAAGATATCTCTAAACAAGACTGTTCATAACTTGAAAGAGCTGTTGCAAAGCTACAAGAAAGAGAAAGTAAAGTGTTATCTTGAAATCCTGCCTCCTTACGTTCAGATAACTACTCCTTACACAGGCCCAAAAGGCGCTTCCACACGATATCCATCCACTTATCCTTCTTTGAAAGCGTCTAGGGCTATGTGTATCAAGAAAGCTGAATTATTTATCACTTATTCTGAGCGATGTCTTTCAACCAACTGAAATGTCAAGTCCTCGTGAGGAAGAAATATTGGTTTCTTAGGAAGCCCGATCTCTATGGATTTTCCTATTAATCGTTTCTCTACAGATGAAGTTATTTATGTGATCAAGAAGAAAATAGTTCAGGGCAGAGCCCTGGCTTTAATTTAATCACTAACAAACGTTGTATACGCTACCTTCCAAAGCCATCGTGTATATTACATATCTGTTTAAGATAATTCTTCGTACAACATAGTACCCAATGGAGTGAAAAGCTTCGCAAGTACTCATGTTCCCAAAACCAGGCAAACTGATACAAATGTGGCTTTATACAGGCCAATAAGCAGCCTCTTACCTATTCTATTGAAGGTATTCGAAGTTTCGGAGAATGCGGCCTGTTTGGGAGCATGGCCGTGTAATTTCTGACAAACAATTCGGTTTTACTGTAAGTATTATATTATCGAGTATTACAAACAAACACGCTCGTAAACCTAATTTGCAGAAGCCGTATTATATCCAAATCTTATTACAGACCTTCCACTTACAGAAGTGGTTACTGTCGCTTTCTTTGCAGATGACATGGCTGTTCTACAGTTGATACCTGCTAAACCTTAGCATCGAATGACCTAATTTGAGTTGTATTTAATCAATTTAAGTTCAAACAGAATACGCGTTAATCAAGCAAAACTGAATCATGTGACATGATGCGGAGAAGTTACCAACAACTCTATCATGATGGCACTGTAATACTGCAAATTAAGATTGTGAGATACCACTTTGATCGTTAATTAACGTGAGAATTTCACATAAAGGTGGATAGAAGACTACTTGATATAAGTTCTGGTTGTTGGGCAGAAGTCTCGTTTGTCCTTGTTTAATAAGCTGTTAGTATATTTACCAATTCTAAAACTTATCTGGACCTATGAGATCTAACTATGAGACATCGCTAGTAGAAGCAATGTCAACATCTTTTAGCGGCTTTAGGATAAGCTAGCAAGATGTATTACAGAGGAATCTTGATTTTCAAGGAACAATGTGATCCAGGATTGTTTAGAATTACGATTCGTGCGGGAGGAAATTCAATGACGCGTCAAAGTATGAAATATTGCTTCAATTACAAAAATAACTTTGAAGTAAACCTATTAATAAATGGAGATGGT
The DNA here is from genome assembly GCA_010016005.3 of Zanna intricata. Lineage (NCBI taxonomy): Eukaryota > Metazoa > Arthropoda > Insecta > Hemiptera > Fulgoridae > Zanna > Zanna intricata. The sequence continues at coordinate 26,474 of JAAAKQ030077669.1, read as the reverse complement.
ATTAAAAGGTTGAACCTACTACACTTTATAGACCTAAGTATACCTAAAAGGTCTTAAATTTCCTACAGTAACCTCGGATGTGAGTATTTTGTACTATCTATTAGACTCTTAATTTCGAATTTCTTGCATACAAATATACTTATTTTTCTTTATATTGTTTCATAATTTTTTATTTCTACTTATTACGACATCTTATTTTGGTTTCTATTGTTTTAGTGATGCTGTGTGGCATTCATATTTGCTAATTTTATGTGCTAGCTATAAAGTTTTTATTATACAAGCGAGTAAATTTTGAGACCTTCGCTGAGGACTCCTAATCATATGTTTTAGCATGTAATCCAATCTATCAAAGGTTTATGACAATGTAATTGATTGTAAATGAGCTTTGAAAAAATTTTTTTTACAAAAGCATATATTTTTTATACTCTGTTTCTATTTAAAATAAACTATTAATTATTACTCTTGTAATAACTATTAAGGTTTTTTAATTAAATTTTTTTATTAATTTTTTTTTTTATTAACCAAATTTACAAAATAGAATTAAAAATTAGAATAAAATATATAAAATTCTAAAACCGAATATTATAGCTGAAACAGATTTTAAAAATAAAAATTAAGTGTTCGAAAAAGTGATGAAAAACTAATTTCCACTAATTAATTATGTTAACATTTATCTCAAATCATATATAATAAACTGAAATATACACAGTAAGTACACATATTGATCGTAGACAAATAATACTTAAAATATCTTCCTTTTCTATATACAGCTCTATGTTGATTAATATAAATAATTTGAATTAAAATATATTGTATTATGCTTTTAAATTCCGTAATATTACAAGTTAAATAATATTTGATTCCCATTCATAAAAAAAAATCTATTTCCTTTCATTCTACAGCCTTATACATTATGCTTAAATAATAGATGAGAACACCGAGAACAGATATTCAGTTGAATATTGATGAAAGGAAGTGATCTACGCAAGGATAAATAACTTGGTAAAAATATTATGGCAATAAAAATATCCATAAATAGAAAATTTTGGAAAAATAAAGAAAAGATTCCTAATATTCTATGTTTCCCTTGGGATATAATAAATCGCACCAAAGACGAACGGCCAACAGGTAGAACAAAATTTCCATACAAAGAACTTCATTCTTTTCTTTATATAGCTTATATTTTTTATGATTTAAAGTTATGTGATAAGTATTATAAAAGAATTTAAGGTGTTTCGTTTTTACAATCTGGAGAAAAATTGTAAAAAATACCATACTGTACATCGTAACATTCTATATATTACTTACCTACTATAATTAGGTAGAAATATTATACATATTATGCTACTATGCAATAAACCGTTGACATATATATAACATTATAATAATATAACAAAGATTTGGGAATACTATATTGCAAAATTTTAAGATATGTCAAAGGATTGAAGTTTATAATAAATGTGTGTATTTTGAAATGAAGTTAAATATTTAGCAAACTGAAATGATAACATTAAACATTAAAAAATATAAACAAAATTGTTTAAATAAATTAGATACTTAAAATTAAAA
>JAAAKQ030077669.1:0-24805 GCA_010016005.3 Zanna intricata | reverse complement strand
TGAAAAATATTTTGATTTGAATTACTGTAGATTATGATAATAATATAATAATAACAATAGGACCCGACAGGAGCAACAACATTTTCTGTCTGTTTGAGCAAGGATGGACCTGGTGGTGAGGCAAGTAATTTTGATGGCAGTCTTTTGAGGCTGGTAAACCAAATTAAACGGTTACATTCTTTGGCGGCGAACTGTTCAAACACGAAGAAAGAGATTAAGAGCTGCTCTAGAGCAATTGATAAGCTGCTGACTAAAATCATGAAGGTAATCGATTCACGAATATGTCATGATCTTCATCTCTTCAGAAGCTTTGTTGAATTAAGAAGACTGGTGTTTTGAAAGTAGGAATTGCCTGTCAGACCTATGGTGTGACGTTGCTTTTTGGGATAGAAATAGAAACAAAGATCTAACTTCAGGCTCATGGCTTACATGATATTTTGGAACAATCAATGATCGACGAGGAATTACTAAATGCGGCTACTATTAAGTGGCCAGGGGAGGTGATGAGCGCTTGGTTGACAAACCTGTAACTCCAACTGCGACGTGTAGGTTCAGGGACATTTCAGATGTACGCTCCTGGATGAGTCTAACTGGGATAAGACCTGGGGAAGAAGACAAAGACAGGTATCGCATACTCAGTCGAGAAGAAAAATCTTCTGGAGGTAAGAGATTTACGATTTATTATGATTCTTTGTCAAATGAGCTATCCTTCCTGACAACTACTCTAGCCTCACTTAATATAGTGCTGACGGAAGCTTCAATTTCAGTGTTCAATTTGCCGGGTGATGGATTTGGCCAATGCGTGGAAAAATAATTCTTTATGTAGTTGGGAAGACAGGATTTCTTGTGAAAGTGATTATTCCTCGCTTGAGTTTTAAGAAGGTTGTACCATCGATCCCAACGACGAAAACATCTACTCCATCCATTTCGGCCTGGGGAACGGTAGTAGTGTAGGCTCCTGGCCGAACATACGCTGACTTTCTTCAAGCAGTTACTTAAAACATCAGTGGCCATTGAGGAAATGGGCAATATATTGTTGCGGTGAGTTGCAGATTAGGATAAATGGCCTGGATAAGGCGGCTGAATTGAAGCGCGTGTTAACGAAGACTTCTGACCTTAATGTCCATCTTAAATCTCGTGACAGTTATCGGACAATTATCCATCTTCAAGACATTGGACTATGACATCCCGGAAGAAGAGATTATCGATTCGGTTGAAAGAGTAGTGACATCGTTCCGTCAAGCATATTGTGACACTAAAAGTGCCACCATCATCACCATAGAGGGACAGCCAAGGAAGCTCATGATTCAACGGATAGGGATGAGGTCATTGCAGGCCCCAAATTAGGGATTCTAAGAAACATTGTTTTCTATGCTGGGCCATAGGGCACAAGACAGGACCAAATCAGTCGTGATTATGTTTCAACTGTAGCCAGGTCATTGGTGAGCCAAATGTACCCACAAGACAAGATGTATGATTTGTGACTTGTAAGTACACAGAACTGAAACTCGTCCTATTCGACGATGAAATACCTTGAGATAAATGTGAGCAGGAGTCGAAGGTCGTTAAATTTGACTTTGGAAGTTGTTTTGGAGCAGATCTACAGGCTACAGGATGAGGCATTATCGGACCACGTCTTAAAATTGATAATAAAAGAAACGGTTATACAACGTCTACAAAGTACCAGTATCACATCGCGACTTCTAAACTAAAGTGATTCTTTTGAAAAGTGTGTTTTTCATGCATGGTACTATTGCTACGGTTAAGAATATTGTTCCAAATAATAAAGACATCCATAGTTATCAATATAATTATTAATCACCCCATTAATTAAAGAATATTGATAATGACAGGTGTCTTAACAAAGGTAGATGTAGTATAATGGATGGGACCATGGTAGGAATAATAATAGAAATGGGATCTCCATCTTAAATCTTCAACAAGGTGTTGGACGCTAAGTTTAATCAAGCACGTTGAGCAATGCATTGACCGTAAATTTGAACAGCTTGATTACTGGTTGACACAGTTTTTGAAGGACATGGTCTTTCGATCTTATCTCTTCGGGTGGAGAAGAGAATCAACCTCCGAATATTTGTACTGCAGGGACTACGATTCTCCCCATAGTGTGATATTCAGGATTCGAAGGTGGATGGTTGAATGAGGCATCTGTGAGCAAGAAAAATTGACCATTTGATGCAGATACCATTATATCGGCATACTCTCTGGTGCTGAGAAGTTCAGAGCGGTGTCTTGTTATGTGACACAGATATTGCAAGCAAAGGGATGATATGGTAGCGAGAGGGTGATGGAAAGTTCTCTGTGGAGTCGTCGTTCGTCTAGGCTTGGCTAGATGGGTGGTAATGATGAGACACGGGAACTCCGTCACCTTTAAGCTGTTAAGACCGAGACCCGCCAAGAATGCTCTTCGGGGTGTCCTTGTTAGAGGCGGGGCATAAAGACCGAGTCCCGGCTTATTGGGTAGGGCCTAGGGACGACATAGTTAGGCCTGGTCACCCTAACCGAGAGGTTAGCGGCAGTCATTAAAGTAAAAAATCCGACTGGCGGGCCGACCTATCATGCCAGACATACTGCCGTAGGACAGTAGGTAGGGAGGCCTGTTTGAACACTCCTTTGGGCTGAGCAATGCTAAACTGTGGGTCCGCCCAGGAAAGAGGAAAAAAAGATTATGATAATAATACAGAGGGTTTTTGTTAACAATATTATTGTTATTATAGGTTTATATCACTGATAATACCTCTGGTTATCTATTGATACCACTGATTTATCAATTTTAAAAATGGATAAACTGTGTTTTCATTATAGTTTTATCTTTTATTTATTCATTGTATCCCGTGTTATACTAACATAACTCGTACAAAAAATAATCATTTGGTTGTTCATTATACTCAAAATTGTATATAATCCAAATGAAATTCATAATTTGATATGTTTATTCACACGGTAATTAGGTTATGCTGGAGTTAGATTATTATAGATTCAGGCATATTATTCGTACCGTATTATATATTATATTTAACATGTTTATCTCATAGAATGTTGAAAATTTATTAGACTAAATAGAATTCTATATCAGGTCTACAGCACATAAATGTTTTCCGTTGCAGAATAATTTTTACATAAATTTACTAATATTTCATATACAGTACTTTTTCTACTATGGGTTCCTTTGTCCACTTATTAATAAATTTGACTACAAACTTTTTCCGAAATTGTTTTTCAATGATAAGTACACGCATTATAATACATTAGAATATCAGTTACACACGCGTGTTTAGCACACACACACACACACACACACACACACACACATCCATATATATAATTCTTCTTATGTTAATATCTTTAAAAAAAATATTTACTAATTTTTTTTTTATTTCAAGCACGAGAATTTGAATATAATTATTAACAATAACTATCAGTACTGTAAAGTATTAAAAAAAGATGAAATTGTATCAATGGATATTGAGAAAAATTCACTAAAAATTAAGAAAAAATTTCTTTAACTCATCATAAAAAAACAAATAACATTTAAAGATTGTCACCAAATTTTGTAACTAGTATTTCATAACATAAGTACTACAGGAGAATATCGTTTACCGGAAACTGTTTTCCAGGTAATAATTTCTCTTTTTCTTCGTATCTTCAACATATTTTAACATCAGAATAGATTTCAACAAAATTAAAAAATTGAATAATTTTTACCCGAACTAAAAAAAAATTATTGATAAAACCAGATTAGGATATGAAGTTTCATATTAGATAACATTACATGATTTAACTATGATTGTTTGCTTGTATGCGATATTTCAAAATTAAAAGTACTTAATAAAGATATATAATTTTTTGTAATATATTTCAAAATTAAAGAAACCCTGTATTGTTCTTTTACTTATTAAATATATTTAATATCATAATAAACCACGTAAATATAAATCATATAAAATTATATAACTCTTATCAATAATAAATATCATGTAACGTGTCTTTTTGGACTTTCCAACTTCACTTTTTTACTAAGCAAATATTATCGCTTTAATTTTTTATTTTTAAAGTCTCATTTTCATGAAAAACTACTTGAATAGGTGATCTATTTGGATAGATAAAATGATTGAAGATGTAAACATTTGTAAACGCATTCTTTTTGAAAAATAAAAGAATGTACAAAAAATCTTACTACTTACAGCTTATTGCGGAATGGAATGTAAGCTTACAACTTACTTGTTAATATATTAAATTAGTATATTTATAAGCAATTATAAAATTAGTCATAATTTATTTTAACATTATTATTTAAAAAGAACTCATCAGCTTAAATTGCAACATCCAATTTACTGTAAGTCAAATATCTCTGGATGAGGAATAATCACATCTAAGCAATATCGATAAATGAAAACACAATCAAGTATGTTATTGTTTTATAATAACTTATTTTGCAAGTACAACATGAATCAAAAATTATTTACAGCTTAATAAATTATTTTATTTATATCTAATAATTCACTGTACATTAGGTGAATCTTTTAACTTATTATACAGAATGATATTTAAATACGGAAACATATTTGAGAGGTATTTTGAGGCAGAAAGAAATTGGGTACTATAAAGTTAAAAAAAAAATCTGTGGATTTAAAATTTTTTCCTACAAATTGAACTAAAATTAATTTTTTTAAATAGGCAAGTGACATATGACACATGATTAGACATTTACATTTTAAAAGAAAAACAATAGTCAAACCCGTTCTCCTTTTAATGCCTTTGTTATCGATTTATAAGCATTCAAAATCAAAATCACGGAAAATCGTGTTAACACTAAAACGAGGTAAAACACGCTGCATAAACAACTTTATTGCATTTTATATTGATATTGCATACAATAACGAACTTTACTATTAATATTAATAATAGTAAATAATAACTAATAACTGACAACATAACAAAGAATTAAACGCCTATATGAAATGAAAACAATTCTGAAAACAAATGAAATAAATAAATAAATGAAATAAATTCTTTCATCCTCTTACATTATTAAATAATTACACAGTTAGTTAATGTTTAAGTTTGTAAACGGCTTTCTACTGCTTATAAGAGAGGTATTTGGTAGCAGAAAGATTTGGGTTTCTACATAGTTAAATAAATAATTTAATTAATATTTCAAATCTTCTAAATATTGAATCCACAATGGCACTCCAACCATTTACAACCACAACAACCATTCTCATTTTATTGATTTATTGTTCTTTAAACACACATTTGCAATGCACTTTTCTGTTTTGTATATCCCGTAGGTAAAAGGCAACCACAACTTACGGTTCACTTAAAACATTTAACGTCTAGAAGCACCGACCGCTTTAATACCCTGATTACTGATGTTAGATAACTTTCCTTCTGTGTTCTAGGAAGTTGCTATTATACCATATTAAAGTGTATTGGTTAATAATTAAAACAAATAATCATCTTTTAAAAATTAATATCCATAAATTACTTTATTTCGGCTCTCTGATCTGTAATGAATTTACAACAGTTAAAATAAAACTTGATTACCGATTCGCGTAGACTTTTTGCATATAAAATGGTAATTATTTTCTAACCATATGACGAAGAAGAAATGCAACGTACGTGGTAATTTTGACTACAAGAAACAAGAGTCTAGCCACATCGATAAATTCGCACATTTCAGGTTTCAGTGTACGAATCAGAAGTGACTTTGCTTTATAATTCAAATACTTGAAATAAATTTCTATTTTAAAATTATAATATTTTGTGAAAATAATTTAAATAAAAAACTATCAATAAAAATAAAAATTATGTCACTTGTCTACTTATAAACCTGCTAGGAAACGCCGACTAGACACATATTGCCTTGTTCCACGTAATTATTGTTTTAAGCAACGGAAACGCTTTAAAATTCCATCTCGTTGTTTATTTATATTGTAAAATAATTTATTACGCTGTAATCTCAGAAATATTCATAATATACTATACCCATAAATTTACATTAACATTTAAATCATTAAATCAGAAACATTAAATCATATTATTTAACATGTTTATGATTTACGGGAGTAAAAGTTGAACTCATTAGTGATTTTTATGAAAAAGGATGGAATATTTTCTTAGTGATTTTTTAATTTTACTTATATCTGATATTGACTGTATCATTCTATATTTTTTGACAACTTAACCTAATTATTATCATCTGGGAAAAATGTCTTATAGACATTAATACTTTTAATATTTACGTACACGAAAACCAAATAGCAAGAAAACATTTGACTAATCTAATTATCGGGTCATCGGTGATAAATAAATAACGTATCCAACTTGTCAGCTTGGTATTACTATTTCATAGAATCTTAAACAATACCATAATAATAACCTTTAGCTGTAGTTTAAGAAATTTTAATCAATTTTAAATAGAATTACCGATTGTGTTACAAGGTTTCGAACTTATTATTAATTTTTTAATTAAAATATGGTTTTCTGATGAAATTTGACATTTTACTGTAGGTTTTTTGGTTCACCAGTCGTCTGCTTGTGAATAATATCAGTGAAGTGGGACGAAAGTATCGTGTAATATTTAACTGTGAACCGTGTTGTGCTAGCTAGGGGTACCTACAGACCTTATGCACGCACGAGTTCTGCACGCAATCATGATGTTAATAACTTAATAATAATGTTTAGCTGCAAGTTACATACTCACTGCATACGTCCACTTAAAAATTGTGTCCCGTTTGCTTACTGATAAATGAACCGCATTTTTGTAGTGTAATGTTCAATCTTAATAGAATGACATGTTGCCTACATTTTAATAATCTTAGGAGGCGTAGTCATCACTTACGGACCTGCAAAAAAAAATTAAATAGAATTATATTACCGAATTATTGTTATGAATAATAATAATAGTAATAATAATGCCGTGAGGTAGATAATCCACACGTCCGGAACACAACATCTACGTTCCACATTCAGGGCGGCAACACTTGTGCAATACATATAGCTAGCTAACGGGGTTCAGAATATTTTTCTCGGAAATGCGATCTTTCATTTGATCTATCTTCCACCTTCAGGTCACTAGTCTAGATTGGATTCTTCGGCTACCAGCAGATCTTGTACATTTAAAATCATCCTGAAATGGACATTTACTACATTTAGAGCTGGCGATGTGGTGGCCAGGATCGCTGTTATTGCGTTTGTAATGAAAAATCTTCCGTATCCACATGTCGCCTGCGATAGCAAGCATGTAGCAAAGGTGGCCATGTATTTCGGTGCACGAGAGCCCTGAAAGCTTCGGTGAATAGGAGCCTCGAGTCAATACACAGATTGAGCATCCGCTCTCTGCCAGTACATAGCCGGTTCCACCGGAGAACCGGATCGGACTTCTTAAGTTGGTAGCCTTGGAATGGGAGTGTCCCTGGCGTCTAGCCATGTTACAGAAGGGATCAAACACATACCGACACTTTGAACTTGTGGCACAGGGTGCACGTAAACACCCTTGTTTAGAAACCGCAGATTCGCCAGAATCGAAGAGAAAGTGTAGTAAGCAGATAGAGAAAATTTTAAAGATAATAAGAGAATCAGTAGAGATTTGAAAAGAGGTTTGCTTGGTAATAATGTGTCCAAGCCAAAACATTTATCATTACGAGGGAGGATGGAAGGTTTCAAAAGATCAGACCATTCTTAATTGCCAGAGGGATTACAAATTGTGCTGGTGGTCCTGTCATGGAGATTAGAAAGATCTTAACTGGATTATATGTCAAAAACTGTTAACGACAGTCAAAACTTCAATCTCTGAAGAAGGTCGATGAGTTCGCGGTGTCTGTACATCCTCAAAATATTCTTACCTCATCGAAAGGAGACGTTTTTTGTGGTGACCCCTTCTAAATTACGGAAGATGATATAATAGAGGAGATGTCGAGTCAAGGAGTCATTCAACGTCGCAGGTTGACCATGAGAAGAAATGGTGAATTTCTTCCTTTTGCCTCGCATATTTTGACCTCCAATAGACCAAATCTTCCTGAGAAAGTACGACCTGCATACATCGATTACATGTACGCGCATTCATCCTTCAGGATGAATGCGCGTACATCCCCATCTATGCACGTACCTCGACAGGTATGCGATGTTTTATGTTTCAATGTGTGTACGAAACACACTGTGGCCAGGTGTGAAAAGTAAGAAATCTGCGTATGTGGAATGAAAACATATAAGGGTGAACCATCTAAAGATCCCCCAGTATGTAATTATTGCAAAGTGCTCCATAACTGCCGATCAAGAAACTATCCGCTATATAAGTAGGAAACGGCCATTCAGGAGGTTAAAACACTTCGTAAGGTAAGCTATCCTGAAGCGAGAAAAAGTGTTAACAATAGAAAATCTCGACCGAAAACTTCTCATGCAGAAGCAACTTTTACCCTTCCCTCATCAAAAGTTAACTTTGAGCAGTTGTTTACAAACCTTGCTCCAAGTCTTGCTACAATGATAAAAAACAATATTGACACTAAGATTGAATTAAGTCAAGGAAAAGAATCAATTTAACACGAATAGACTCATTCCCAGATTAATATTTTTGTCATCAGAACTGAATCTGCTCTACGGTAAGTAGCAGCAATACCCGTGATGATAAAGCCCACAAATTATGTTGTGCACAAGGATAAGGGGATATCACAAAAAATCCAAAAACAATACTGCTTCGACTAGTCATAGGGCAAAGGAGGCAGTGGCAAGAGTACAGAAAAAGTTCGAGATCAGTCCAATGGAGGTGCAAGTAATAAGAAAAAAAGCACTGGTTATAGAGATTATAGAACACGCACCTTTGGAACCTTCAAAACCCCGGAGGAGATCTGAGGAGAGGGCGAGTACTTCAGTCGTTCCAGGTAAGCCTTTAGAGATTGAATCAAGTTCTTCAGCCCCCGAGAATATTTTACTAGTAGTTGCATCAAGTTTAGACTCGATAACAACTAGGGTAATCGCACCATGTAAGATGTCATCACCTGATATTAGTCGTAGAACGTCACTTGTATATGAAAGGGAGGATTGATGCCATGTTCGAGGTCTCAGAAACATTGACATCAGAAGTTGATGCCTTAAGAAGTATGGAAAAATACATAAGAAAGGATGGCCGAAAGGAAAGCCTAGGAAGTAAATAAATAAGACACCTTTAAGATCATGATTAGGAGATAGTGTTTCAAAATTTTAATTTGAATGAAGAATGAGCTTTATTTAGTGAGAAGTAATTCAAATGTTACTGTCTTTTTCCTTTTTTTTTTTTTTTTGAAGTGGAAGGAACTAAAGCATTTGATGCCCCTACAATCTAAAAAAAAAAAAAAAAATTAATTAAATTATTATTATTATTTGATAATCGCGCATTTAATTATCTATAGATAAAAAGATGCAAAATTCATGATTTATTATCAGTAGTTATAATAATTTGTTTTGATCAGAGGGAAACACAGACCCAAAATATTCGATCACCCTTCACAGTATGTTAATCTTCTTCTGATCAGGGTATAGGTGAATCGCTTGTTCCGTTTGTAGAAGAAATCATAATTGTAGAAGTTGTTGAATCGCTTCTAGAATTATTCTACCAACTTCTTTCCTCTTCTACCTTCTTCTTCTTCAACCCAATCAGTTTGTATTTTCAAACCTCCTTGGATATAAGGTCCAATGGATATTCTGTCAATATGTGTTACCTTAGCCATCTTTGTCTGTTTTCTTGAATCTTATATTCCATTTTGGAAATTTTTAATTCCCCGCGAAGCTCTTTATTATAGACCCTATCCAATTTCGTATAGCCTTTTACTGATTTCAAGAACCTCATTTTCGACGTCGGTATTTTACTAAGTGTTTTTGGTTTGTCACCCACCTCTGAACCATATAATAGCGTTAGTTTGGCCATCATCTTGAAAAGCTTTAATTTCGTCTGGAAGTGACATGTAGTAGAAAAGAGGAAACAACTTAACATCAATTATAGGGAACTAAAATCGTAACAGGACATAGATTTACAGTTACCGTTATCTAATAATATGTTGATCTACATGTAGAGTTATTAAAATAAACCTAACTAGTTGTGTGGGATACGGCTATGGGTTACGACAAGTAACATAACATTAAAAGAGTTCAAAAATTCCAAAATAAATTATTGAGGACCTTAAAAAAGGCGCCGTGGATTGTTAGGGATACAGAAATACATGACTATCTTGGATTTCTTTCTGTTTACAGATATTCAAAAGATTAGCTCGCGATATAAACAGAGTAGACAAGCACTTATATTATATTACATTAAGTTTGTTGGATAACAGCGACGACATCAGGTGACTAAAGCGTTTCCATTTGCTGTACCTTTAAAATGTAACCAGAATACTGTCTTGGTAAGGAGCCTGGGAGTGGGAACACACGGTAACTGTGTCACTGTGTAGTGAACGTCACTTTGATAGTCTACGGTTTCTATTTATCGACTAATATTGCTATTATCAGAGTAATGTTGTTTTCACATATTGCTGTAGATGACACCTTTTTCATTTATTTATTTTCCTGGCTGTGACTTATTTGTAGTGCTATGTTAAGTACTGAAATTTGCTTGGACCATTTATACAAGCGCTTTTTTTATATGTTGAAACTTTGTATTGCTGGAATGATGAATTTCGTAATGAACCTCACTTCACGTAAATTATCATTAATCAAATTTACTTATGGTTTCCTTTGTATATTGTCTATAAAATCTAATAAATAAACAAAAATAAAATAAAAAAATTATTCTGAAGATTGTTCTTACAGAAAGATTATTCCTTTGACGTTAAGATTTTGGAAAGTTCAATTTTTATCTTAATACATCATAACCATAAAGAAGTTATATGTTTTATCACATAAAAAATATTAATATCATTAAAGAACAGTAAACAATTTTTTATTCAATAAGCTAGATGAAAATTGATTTATTTTTTTATAGCCTCTAATAATAATTTAAATTCTGTAGAGGTGATCTAGTTGCCTGGTGAATCCAAATGGTGGCTAACATTTGAACAGTAGTCTATCATCGTTATGCAACTGACGGTAATACAATTTCCTTCGACTACCAGCGCATTGTAATTAATTACGTTCTAGCTCCACACATGTGCGTTTATAGAGTACTAGAAATCTGTTACTGGAGTTGCTAATGCCAATATTAACACATTGGTTATTAAAGAGGAATATATGTTTATTGAATAACAAAATAATTTTTTATCAAATGTCTCCTAATTTTGTGAGCGTTCATAACAGTGTGTATTTTGCGTAGATATTTTTCCCTTGAAATAAGTTGATTATAAAAAATGCATACTCCGCAGAATAAAAATATTCTTTTAAGTTGGAACATTTTCAGTTTAAGTTTAATTACACCCCTATTATTTTTTTACTATATCATTGCATTACTAGACAATGTTGAGTTGGTAATTACCTAAAATCCTAGAATGATAGCCGGGAGTCACGACTGGGGAAGTCGATAACGGATTACAAAATAGCTTAAGACACAAGAAGATAAGCTTTTTACTACGTTTGATCTTCAGTTACACATAAGATTGGTAACATAATTATAAAGTATTATTTCTAATAACTGTATTAATAAAAAATATTGATACAAAAATAATGAATCTTTTAACTATTATTTTGACATTGAATTGATTCATTCTTTCTCATTGTGGATTAAATGTTTTATTGAAATTATACTTTGAGATACACATATTGAGATTTTTTTATGACTTAATGATTCTTTGTTAATGGTATTAGGCTAATAAAGTTTTCAGCAGTAATTAAATATTTTCTGCATTACTTTTTTCTTTTACTAACTTTCATTCTGGTAAACTATTCTTTAGTTCAAATAACAATAAATAATAACAGAGTAAACTAAAAGGTTATCCTGTAAGTAAGAAAAGAAAGTAAAGATCGTGTAAAAACGAAAACGTAAAAACATTTAACAAGTTACAAAATAAACTTAAGTTTCAACATACTTTCAAAAAGTTACACAACTTTTAAAGGAACACAAATGATTAATGGAAGTTGTGATTGAACACGAATCCTTTAAAAGAAATATGAGGTAAATAAAGATTTTCTTAGTGGGACTGAAATTTCTATTATTATGTACTTAATATTTTATATATTTTCTAAAATCGATGTCCGAAATTATTATTTTTATAATTATTTTGAAATATATTTGTTGAATGTTTATTATTTTATTTCAGACAGCGACTGTAGAAAACCAATTTGTTTTAAAATAATTTTTATTTTAATTGTTTTAAGATTATGAAGGAAATAATTTGCTTCATCAAAATAGGATACATCCTAAAATATAATAAATACTTGAACGTTTCTGATTATTAATTTAATTATTAAAATGAAGCTAATTTTCCAGAATATTTTACCAATTATATTTACATTTAATGACGGCTACTCGTTCTTAAGAAAAAATAAATAAAAAATTGAACAATTTTGAAGAGCATTAAAATTGATTACTAACATGTATGCTTTCATTTTATAAATAATAATACATCGGATTCCAAGAATATAATTCTAGTAATTTGAAATAGATCTTAAATTTAAGGCTAGAAAAAAAAGGCAAAAAGGACATTTTTAGTTGCACTTGGCCGTAGGTCTCCATCGTTCTGTTTGGCAATCTCATTATTAAAGACGGGGATTCCTAAAGAGAAAGTCATCTGAATTTGCAGTTTTCTAAAAGTTGAATATGTATTTTTAGTTAAACTTGCATTCCGTAGAAAGTTTAATTGGGATCCCCCAAGTGAAAATAATATTAATCAAAGGATGATTTGAAACGACCGAATTCCTGTAAAGGAAAAAGTGTAGGACGGCCGAGAGTGCAAAAAAGAAGTGGATTATTCAAGAAGTGTTTTCTCCATATTGCTAAAAGAAATCTGTTACTAATGCCAGCTGCAATCTAGCAATACTGGTAATGACCTTGCCGAAGGTTTTAAAGAAACTCTTACATATGCATCAAAACCATTTTTAGCTATTATAGCCTTCCAGGCCTCCAAAGAGCGCTGTGCGTACCGACTTCGCAGTCATGAATCAACAGTTCAATTTAGTAGAAAAGTGTTAATATATAATGTCCAAATCTGCGGAAGCTCAGAAAATCTTCACAAACTCTTACAATGCGAAATGGACCCCCCCCCCAAAAATAAAATATTTTCTGTGTAATATCCCAACAGGAAGTATATGAGCCGTTTTTTTCGCTGAAACAAGTGTAACAGGAGTTGCCGGCCTTCATGGCGCGAGTGGTAGCGTCTCGGCCTTTCATCCGGAGGTCCCGGGTTCAAATCCCGGTCAGGCATGACATTTTTCACACACTTTACAATTCATTCATCTCTTCCTCTGAAGATATACCTTAACGGTGGTCCCGGAGGTTAAATAAAAAAAAAAGAAGCGTAACAGGAGTTACTTAATTGGATATGCTACTCATACGGTTCTTTCCTCAACATCAGATGGACCAGACAGTTTTATTTAGCGCACCTCGCAGATCTAACTTTTACTGGACGTTAAATGTCGTTTTCCCTAATCGCTGGATTGGTTGGCATGGACTCAATGAGAGAAACTGTTCACGATGGCGTTATGTGATTTTATCCTTTTGGGTTTTATAAAAGAATATTTATTTTTGCCTTTATTTTCTACTGAACTACCCAGTTTGAAGAGCAACTTTTGTTTTTATAACTCCGGACATTCTATTGTTTTACTCCAGACATTCTATTGGTTGAATGTGTGCTGTCTGTCAAAAAGACACATTGAAAAATTGTAGGGAAAAATTGTACAATTAACTTTTAATTTTGTTTGCGATTCTTACTGTTAGTTAAAGTTCGAGATATTCCTTTTAAAATCCTGATGTTCTTCTTATCAAACTTGATAACGTCTTCAGCAATAAAAAAATATATGATCAGATAGAATGATGAGTAATCTTATCATTGCCGCGCGTAAATAAAAAGTAATAAATATTATTACACTTTTAATATCTGTTGAATTCTAGTGAATTGAAAAATTTCAAATTAGTTACCTTTAACTGCAACCGATCAAAGAAATGTTTAATTGTACATGTTTTAACTAGTTTTAATTAAATTTTTAATAAATTTTCTGGCGTTACACAAAAAACATAAATTTAAATTGGTTCTACATAAAGATAAATTGAATACAAATCTATTTATTTAATTTGAAAATCGTTTATTTTTTTCTTTTATTATAATTTTTCCTTCATTCCTATCAAAGTAAAATTCCTCAGTGTTGGCTCTTCACTTTATTTTAATACATCTTTGTTAATTGGAATATATTAATAAATCAGTAAATATTTAAAAAAAAAAAAAAATATTTTTTTAATGATTGTTTCTTTTCTAATTACTAATTAAATTAAAGTACTAACTTCTTTTCTTCTTTATTGTTAAACCCTCCACTGCAATACCCACAGTTATTTTAAAATATTAAAAATAATACCAATCTAGAGACAAAAAAAAAATCGAATTTTGAAAGACTTCTTAGGTAAGATCAGTGTATATTGTTCCGGGCGATGATAACGTTAGAGACGTTTTTCGCCCATGATAAAAAAAAAAAATAAGAAAAAAAAAGTGTATATTGTTGTTATCACTAGCGTTATTGTCAGTTACTTTTATAATTAAAAAAGTGATTGCGTTATTCCAAAATCATTAAAAAAGTCACAATTTAACAGGTAATTATCTATTTTAATCGTTTACTACAGATCGATTTACTACTACGTAAATATTTAAAATTAACTTTAAATATTTCTTTAAAATGTGCTATATATTTTCTTAAAAAAAAAAATTGTGACAAGTAAAATCTATAGACGTATTCAACGGATAATAAAAAGCGTTATAAAAATGAAAATCGTAGGACCAAATGGTAGTTTATCAGTCACATGTAAATATTTTGATAGCGGTAAGGTACAAGGCAGGTAATAATTTCCAGAGTTCAAGGGCTCTGAATAGTATATATTAAACCTACGAGCAATGTTTCATGTTATTGCACTCTTTCAACCTAATTAGGTTATTAAAAACCAAATTATTGCGGTACACATCTAAGAACTTAATGATTGCTGTAAAGTATTAAATATTACGAAAATAACACAATAATTTACTTCTTAATATGGGTTTGTTTTGAGTTATACGTTTTGATATTTTTAAATTTTATTTGTAATTGTGCATTGTGTTTTGTTCTATTATCTACAGCACTACGGATTATATTAATTATTCTAATTAATATCATAATCAAAAACAGTAGACAAATAATTGTTGATAATTAAAAATGATAATGCGTGTCAAGTAATTTTTCAGTGATAATATGAATTAAAATTTGTTTGCTTTTTTTTGCCTTTAAGCTTAATGAAGGGTTATCTTATTTCAATAAAAAAAAATGAATATAGTAGAAGGTTTTATTTTCGTTTCAAATCAATTTTTTTTTTTTTAATTTACATAATTTAATTTCTTTAATGAACCTTTTTCTTTTAAAAGCAAAGAAACTTTTCTTACTTTTAAAATGTACCCTTTTTGCATTATGTTACTCGCAACTAAAAAAATGTTGGGCTAGTAACTTTTCATTTGCCTACATTTGGATTTTGAGGTTAACCAAAACGTTGTATACACTAAACACATATTTTTATTTTTTACATTCACCCAATATCTCTTTCAAACAGGATTTGTTTAAGAAATTAAAATACTCATGTATTCTTTTATGTAAGGTATAAGAAAAATTGTATGTTCTATTAGTTATAAGTAATCGTTATTGCAAGGATATTTAAAAACAGAAGTAATAAGAAGTAAAAAAAGTATACAGTATACTTCTTTTGTTTTTAAATTACTGCAATGGAAGGAAAAAATATACCGTAACCATCTTACATACGAACTGCTGTTGTGGAATAATAGATATAAAAAAATTTGTCAGCTAATCGTTTGCTTACGATAGTGTACACAATCTGCAACGCTACCAAATATTTCATAATATTTTTATTTCAAATTTTAATCCATTCATTATAGTAATAGTGATAAAACTATACTCAATTTCTTACTCGGATTATCAGAAAGGACATGTTAGATTTATAAAGTGAAAAAGAAAACTTTACATTATTTAAAAAAAAAAAAATGTTTAAAAAACAGAACAAATTTAAAATAAACCTAAATTAAGTAGGTATTATCTGTAAAGCAGCTGCTATGAAAAAAGTTAATTGTCAAAAATTTGCCAGAGTTTACTAGAAGGATGATAAAGATTATATTTTCACAAGTTTATAAAGATATTTTTATAAATCAAAGAGGTAAAGATTCAAATAAGTTTATATAATAGTAGAAAACTACATTATTCTTTAGTTTCCTTTTGTTATTCAGTAATTAAATGAAATATTGATGAATTGCAAAATAACTTGGTGGTAAAATATGACCACATATTCAAATTATATTAAAGAGAATTAAGAAAAAAAACTAAGAAAATAGAAATAAGTTAATAAATGTAAGAAATACATACTCAAATAAATACTATTATTTTGTTTTGGCCCTCAGATAAATAGTTATTGAATAAAAAAACATATATTTTTTCCCGTTCTAAATTTCACTGAAAAATTTATTATTTAATAAAATAATGTAAATAATTCATCAGTATTTTAAAATGACTGGTATAATTTTAAAATAATACTATATACATCCGCTGTGAAAGTACAGTGTTCCTGTTTCTTAGCGATTTTAACAAACAATGTTAACACTTTCTTTAATCAAAAGCAATATAAGCAGTAAGATAGGATATTTTTAAATGGATTTAAAAAAAAAATATTTACTGTTATGTGAAACGAACCACAAAAATACGATTACACTCTAAGCAAAATAAATTGGAGTGAACACTGTCTGTCGCGATAATTTTTTTCATGGTACTTCCTTTGAATCATTTATATCGCAGTACTCTAAACTTATCCGAAGTTTCTATTTGTAAACTACTATAGCAGATGTATGTAGTTTACCTAAACAATATACTTGGTAAAATAATTTTCTTTTTAAATATTTCACCTTTATATTTTATGTTTTTTTGTTTTTTTTAATTTTAATTATAAATTTTCCTTCATTACTTTCTTTAATCCTATCAGAGTAACATTCCTCAGTGTCAGCCATTCACTTTATTTAAGTTAATTCCTTTTTTAAAAGTAATAAATAAACATTAAAAATTGAAAAGAGAAAATTTCCATTATTATTTAATCCTGCGTAAAAATTGAAATACTCAAATATTTACAATTTTTTTTTTCAAAGATATTTTTCGTATTGTTTAATATTAATATTATTTACAACAATAATATTAAACCGTTTCAATTTAAATGAAGTGCAGTTGGTAAATGTATAATTATATATTTAACTGTACAATGCATTTCAAACTATGTGTAATTTAGAGTAAATATTTTCACGCTTGATGATACAAACCATTATTCATTGTGCATCTCATTCCTATTATACTACACTAGAACAGTTATATATTAGAAAGAGAAAGAGGGGTTACGGGAGAGATAAGCAATCAAGAGAATGACGAAGCACTCAAAAGTGATTGGTGTCTATGTCTGCTTGTCGGAGACCTCACAATCACACAGATTCAGTGAGGTCATTTGTCGCACTGATGGATGATTTTCATATCCCTATGTAATAGACTGATTTACATTATCTTTTTCCTTTTATGTAATATGATGAATGTTAAAGCCCGTGATCTAGACAAGAACACCTGTCACGCCTTCATATAATGCATATGTCACTGTTATATATTTGTATTAATATAATTGTGTTCAACGAAAAAGAAAATAACTCTACAAATTTGAACACGTATTCTGTATCTTCTGCGCTGTATAAATGCAGACTAATTTTGATTGTTGTGTTGACCGAGTGCCTTATTTTTAATATTTCAAACTAATCACTAATGAATACATATGACTAAATGACTTATTTCATAATTCTCATCTCGTCGAATAAAAGCATTAAGTATAATATTCTTGGTACTTTTTTTTCATAAAAAATGAATGAAATTATACCAGAACTGTTAAAATTAAAAATTAGAAAATTTTAATATTAATTAACTTCAACTCTTTATCATTCTTTACCAAATAATATGATAGTCGGTTTCAAAATTTCTTCCTACAAGAAGAAAACAAAGATTTAATTTAAGAAACACCAAACTCATTTTCTTTGAGGTTTCTTTTCTAATTATACGATTTACAAGTTATATTTTTATATGGAATAACATTCGATTAAAATTTATTATGAACTATTATTAATCTTAAAAGTTGAGAAATATCAGTTGACACGAAAGGGTTGCGGTGGATTTCTGGACCGATGGATTTCTGGGATGATTAACAACTCAAACAAAAGAACATAATTTTTTTCTACAAAGAATGGTTTTGCATTCCAAACAACAACTAAACATTTACGTGACTAAAGAGTGACAAAAATCAGTTTTAAAAAGTAAGGAGTGGAAATTTCTTAAACTTTATATAACCTGACGTCAAACTGAGAACTGAACTTGTATTACATTATGGAAAAGTTGGTCCCACAGCTGTGAGAAACAAAAAAACAAAATACAATTTTTCGTATTGGAATTACAGTGAAATAACAAGGTAAACTCTCTTTAAAAATCATATAAATTGTAATGATGGACAGGTATAAGAAAATAGCGCAGAAATTAGAGCATAGATAATGCAATCTATATGACCTCTATATGATAACAATCTATATGACAATCTATATGTGTTGGATACATCACCATCTCGATAAAAAAAAATACGATAAATTAATATCATATTGCCTTCGTCTTCCTATTATTCATCAGTTCAACAAAATGCAAAGTGTATTTTTAACAGTAATGCAGAATAGGTGATGATTAATAAAAAAGAAGCTGCCGGAGACATGAGAAACCATCTGTTTGGTATTTTAGCTAATCACATCCTGTTTCTCATTAAGATATTGTGAAAAGAGTGCGATAACATTGTTACTGGTCAAATCTCTTAGAAGAATGATAAACTAGACATAGCTATTCCAAAATTTATTCCAATAGACATGTTTTAAAACTAATATTTTTTTATACATTACAAAAAAATTTATAGATTAATAAAAATTGCTATAAAATCCATGCTCCATAGCACAAACACATGGTATAAAGTAAATAACAGACTGTAAAAAAATATATAATTCTGGAGGAAGTGCTGTAACAGTAAAGGGACATACTTCAAAAGAGGTAAGCCAGGCGCATAGTTGGTCTTCAAGTCTTGCGAAGATCAGTAGCGTTTTTTCTAACTCGTACCAAGTGTTCTCATTTTAACGTGTTCAGTTCTTATTCTTGTACCTGTTTATTTGGTTTATTTTTTGTTGTTAAGTTATGTTTCCGCTGAGTTCTTGAATTATTTTTTTACGTTTGTTAAGTCGTCATTAATTTCATTTTGTGTTGTTTTGTTCCGCATTTGTTGTTTTACCTGAGTTCACCTTTGTTTTTGTGATATTACGTTGTTTTTATATTTTAATTATCGTTTTGTTTATTGTTTGTATTAATTACCGGCCTTAAATTTAATTATATTAAGTTTCAGCCTACGGTTACTAGGGCCATGTTTATAGGGACCTTCATCTTTCCGAACTTTGATCTGGTGGCCTATGATAACATCATGGCAAGACTACGCATGGTGATTACCAAAACCAGTAAAAAGGCCGTACTTGTCGGAGACTTTAACTGCAAGGTTGTTGAAGCTTGAAATAGTTGCACCAATCGGAGAGGAGAGATTCTGACAGATGTGATGAGTGGCTTAGGGCTCTATTATGTGAATAATGGGATAGCAACTTGTCACCCGAAGCGACTTCTCTTTACTAGACTCACAAATCTCGATGGTAGGTGGGATCGAGATCGTTGCTTCTGAGGAATAGTGGAGAGCCAGATTTCTGTTAATCTGTAGAGTGATACACCAGACCGGGGCAGCATACAGCATATTAGATGTTATAGTTGATATAATGATGAACGAGGCGCCATTTGAGAGAATACATATCAGGGCTGAATGTGTTCTCTCCGCCCACTTACAGACTGCAAGTACATGGTCCATGTACTTGACCACATACATGGTCAAGTACATCTGATAAGGGATGATAATTATCATCTGCTAAGAACGGTGGCAGACCAGTGAAAAACTTGTCGAGAATTTTGGTACCGGACTTGCGAGTTTGGTATTCGAGAAAGTGTGGTGACCATAGATTTCATACCACACAGATTTTCACGAAACACGGTAGCTTTGGTGGTTACGTCCACCGTATAGGAAGGCAATATTCCCCTGCTAGTATGTACTGTGAAAAACACGACC
Source organism: Zanna intricata (assembly GCA_010016005.3). Classification (NCBI taxonomy): domain Eukaryota; kingdom Metazoa; phylum Arthropoda; class Insecta; order Hemiptera; family Fulgoridae; genus Zanna; species Zanna intricata. Next base: position 4,449 of record JAAAKQ030077669.1, on the reverse strand, counting down.
CCGTCAAAAATAGGCTGTTCAAGTGCCTTGAATGGAAAGAACAACGGGCTCGTGGCGGACATCAGCTAACCTGACATCAGCGACTCTCCTGTCATACATAGCAACTACACCAGCTTGTTGTACTGCATTTAGCAGTTGCTTGAAGTCTGTCTTACGGGTTGAAAATACTGAGTAGCGGTGGAAAGGTTTTTGAACAGCGTCGTTGGACAGCTCCAGCTGCTAGGGCTGGCATACCTTGGTATATCGGTTTCGAAGAACAGCTGGAGACTTCAAGAAGGAAACTCAAATAACATAAGTACCCGAAACCTTCAGGGGGAAGTCCCGGTGGGGAGTACTCACTCCGAGTACTTTTCATTTCAAACTAAGTCATTTCAAGATCATAGTCACGGTGGGGAACTTCCTTCTGGCGTCCCCCATTTAAGACAAGGCAGAATTAAGACAGAGATCCGGCTTCTGGAGTAGATACTAGGTTTAGCATAGGTGAAACTGGCACCCTGTATCGGAGGCTTGAGACAGGCATAAACAGCAGATGGGATCGGCGGGCAGAGGAGGAGGGACGTTATAGAATTGGACAATTCGTTCAGCTGACTTATACTTAATTGTGGGTCCGGTCCAGGGAGGAAAAAAAGGTAAGTCGGTTAAAAAATTAATTACCAAAAAAATCTTTCGCTAAGTAAAATTTGCTTTCTTATAGACAGTCTCTGAAAGGATAAAAAAAATAGAATAAAATAAAGACTAGAATACGAGTATGTGTAAAACATACAAATGACAATGTCTTAGCAAGCATACATGGAAATTAAAGGAAGAGTATAAAATAGAAAGAAGAAAAGTATTAAACCACATAAAGTGATAAAAGAACTACATACACAAAAAAATGGTTACAACTTAAAAAAGTCAGGAAATTAATAATGAAGTGAAAACTTAAAAAAACACATAACTCCTTTTTCTTTTAGTCAGAAACAAAATATCTCACACCCTACTCCGATTGACTGAAAATTTACGTTAAAGTAAATTTTATAGTGAGATAATTGGCTTCAATAAGAAAAACCTCTCCTATAATAATTAGTGTATAATACGTATAACATATCCATCTTATACAAACATGTCCCAGGAAGAGATATACGCATTCGATTTAGCGACACTTGTCTATTCCTGCATCGATTTTATAGAAAATGGACGAAAATGAAGGTTGTAAAATTTTTCTGCGAAAATTTCAACCTTCTAGAAACAAAATGGCAGCTTTTAAATGAAAACATCAATTTTAGATAAACGGAATATTTTATTCTTTAGAAATAGCTGGTAAAATTATTAAAATGATGATAATCAGAACTAGAATAATAAAAAACAATTAGATGTAGTCTTGTTAATGATTAATTATTAACTTGTTTTATAAAACAGCTGATTTAAATACATCACTTGCTTGTAATCATTTTTATCAGCTGTTTTTTAATAAATAAAAATGTTTTGTATCTGAAATTGATGTCTTCATATGAAAGCTGCCATTTTTTTTCTATAAATCCTAGAAGGGATAAATTTTCACAGACGTTTTTAGAAACTTTGTTAAAAGATTCGTAAGGTTTCGATAGAATCGGGCCAGGAATGGACGATTGATGCTAAATCAGAAGCGTATACCTCTTCGTGGGTCACCTCTATATATAATGCTTGTGTGTAAACCTTTCATGTAAATACGAAAGTTTGTTTATTTGTTTCAGCATCACACGAGAATCATAAGCATTATTCAAGGCCCTAGCCCCTTGGGGTAAAGCTGTGAATTAAAGATATTAATTCAACATTAAAAGTATATCCTTTTAATTCATTGTAATATATTTGTTACCATGACAACTGAATTAGGTTTTGGAGTTTTCTTAGTCTAAGGTCTGTTTAGTTACTACTATTCTGTCTTTAGTAATTTAGTTTATTTTTCAAGTTTCTATAAAACGAGAATACCTTAATTGTTATTTACAACTTTGAGGATAGAATACAGTGCGGCGGGGGGGCAGTGGACTGAGCCCCCTGCCAGATGAGAATAGCGAACTAAGTGATTTTTTAAATTAGTTCTATTGGGGTTTCTGTAAGAATACTACTAAGAATATGCTTACTTTTAAATAAGTCGGATTTCTATGAAGAAAACTGTAATAGAATTTGAGGCTATAGAAGAATACATATATATATTAAAACGAAACTCGACATGGTCAACGTTCTAAATTTAACAGAATCAGGCAAAAATTTAACTTAAACTTTCAGTAACTAAACTGAAAGAGAAAATCATAAAAACTAAAAACATCAAGAACTACTATACCAAAAAATATTTAAAAACTAAACGATGATTTGCTAATCTAACTAAAATAGACTCAGAAATGAAAATGGTAGAACTATAAAGAAATGGGAACTCTCGAAATAAGTGGAGGTGGTTTGGAGGACTCCCATCCCGGAAATTGATTTTGCTTATAGATTCTTATTATTTTAGAATCTTAAAGTATGTAAAAAAAAAAAAAAAATTATTGATACCGAAAACCTATTTTTTGTTGGTGTGTAAAGATATTTGTACTTAAAACCTAACTCAAAAATACGGGGCGAAACGTGGCGACGTTTAGGGAACTGGGAGGCAGCCTGGTTGCCGAGGATGCCTCGCTCCGGAACACACACAATAGTGTTCTGGACTAGGGTACCTCCGATGAAGCATTCGGGCTCTTCTTAGGTATGACAGGTCGCGAGCAGATGGGGGAGAGCATGCCGCCCCTTTAGGTCAGGTTAGTAGGGCGGGACGGGTAGCCTCTTGGAGGAGGGACGTGTCAGCTCACTACAAGCGGGGACACGCCCTAACGATCCCAGGAGGACCTCGAAGGGTGGCTCCGCTGCAGGAAGGTCAAAGGATAGGTTTAATCTGTTGCCACGACTTCCAGAACTCGCCGATATGCCGAAAAGCGATACAGCCGCCCCTGGAAAACGGTGAGAGAGGTTTAGTTGGTAGGGGTTGGGAACAACTCTGTTCATGGCAACACTGTACCATGTTTTAAAGCCCACTTAGCTTTATGCTAGGCCAGGGCGGCAGCGTCCTGGTTTCGAGCTCGACACAGTCCGCGAAGACCAGTGGGACGTTCGTAAACACATTCCTCGTTCCTCACCGATAAATAAAAACCTAACTTATTGTTTTATAAATAAACATGTTAGAAATCTTTTAACTTTTTGTAATTAATATACGGAAAGCATACCCTAAAAACATTGTTGGAATTTTAATATTATACTCCAGAAAAGGAATATTTAAAATATTAAAAATAAATAAGCATTTTTTAGGAAATGATCACTTTTTGTTGTTAACTTGCTACTAGTTGAAATAAAAAATTATAACATCAAATTAAAACTTTAAAAAATTGTATTATTCATCCCTATATTAACAAAAAAGAAAACAAATAAAAACTGTAAGTCTTCGAACAGTAGACCTTAGATAGTATGTACTGATTTTAACAAACTGACTTGTACAAAAAAGTGTATTACGTAAGAATTAATATTGAAGTATGAAACAAACTGTTAATCTTAATTGATTATGAAAGATTAGACAATTGTAAAAAAAAAAATATTTTATTTTGTTATCGGTATTATATGCATTATTTCTAGCAAACTCGGATTTCACTGACTTATCATTACTCACTTCCTCTTTAGCACTGTGTATTTGAAAAACTTTTCTGCAAACAAAATAACTGAAAGAAAAATCATTAAAACAAACAGTTTCGAAAAACGGAAGCATACGATTAAATATTTAAAAATTTATCGAGAAAGTCAAAAAGATGTGCAGTACTTTCAAATTATCTCAGAGATAAACGTAAAGATAGAATAAATTATAAAAGAGTTATACGTAGCCGCTGAGAAACACCCTTGAAATGATGTTTAAAGTCAGCCGTAGGTCGGAGTAAGGTTGGAAAGAGGGTCATGGATTCATTCAGTCTCCTAGCGCTGGCTTGACGAGCCATCATCTTCAGCCCACCTCTCTTTATAATATACCTTAGAGACGCCATTTTGAAACAAAACATATTTCATAAGTGTCGTTATTATATATAATTCCACCTAATTATGAGAATTTTGACTACAAATTTTCATCAAAATCTGTAAGTATGTTTTGCCTTAACTGATTCATAAACACAAAAACAGGCAATGTGCCAGAACATTAGTTAAAACGGGACTTGCTTCTCTCATTTCAATAACAATAAAAGATTGTAATTTAGTTAACAGTAGATAATAATATTTAATTATGATCTTCACTGAGTTTTGTAGCATTGTAGCCCTAACAGCTATGCGAATATATTATATTCTTTCCAGGTACTTACTACGCGGGAAGTAGTAAATTGACGGCAGGTCAACTGCTTGCTTTTCGACCTCACACAGAGGTTTTAATAGGTGATGCGGTCATGGAGGAAGACAAAACAAGCTACGTGATAATCACGGATTCCTCGC
>JAAAKQ030077647.1:0-15181 GCA_010016005.3 Zanna intricata | reverse complement strand
AGGGAGGCGTCGTGGATGATAAGCTAACTAGCATATCGAACCGCTGGATCCCAACCGTACAAAACCCTCCATGGGATCGGAAAGCAATCCACACTTCCTTAAACGAATTACAGTCATTTTATTTATGTATGCCGGCCAGTTCAGTAGAGTCACACAGCAGCAAAGGGCGTAAGCCCGTATACTGCGAAAAATAGGAGGATATTGCACTCTCCGACATCCTTGCGTTCCGTTCCGTTCTATTAGGGGTAAATTACCACAGCAGTCGATGCCCGAAATCTCATTAAAAAAAAAAGTAATAAATAAAAACAAATATTTTAATTCATCTCTCAGAAAATACAGAAACCATGGAGATATTTAACATATCTTATTATTTATATGATACTAACTGGAGAGGCTAAGGAAAATTCTTTTTAAATCTCTTCCTAGATTACATAAAGTCTTTGGAAGATCACCATTAAGATTCAGAAATAGATGTAGAACAGTCGGAAGTAATTTAAAAATGATGTTAAGTATTAATAAATCCCTGAATGGTAGATATGAAAAAAATCGATGGAAACTGAAGTTTGACCTCCAAATAAAATGATTTCTTCATAGTACATACGAAATGAAAGAAAAGATAAAAAAAATATAAAGATGTTGAAACAACTGAATTTAACTACAAGAATCAAAGTATCAAAAATTCTTTTAAATAAAGATGCTAAGTCAAGACCCTCTATTTTTAATCGTCAAATAAAAGAAACCTCCATATGAAAAAAAATCAATTTATAAAAACGTCGCAAGTACAAAACAAATAAACAAATATAATTTAGATGCTTACTAATTTTCTGAGAGAAGAAAGAAGAGAAAACTACTTACAATATATGAAACAGAAGATGTATTTTTATGAATATTTACGTGAGACAAAGATGGGTTTATTATTCCAGCGGTCACACACAATTTTGGTTGGTAACTTTTGTGATAAAAAGGTCATCACAAGAACTTAAAAAAAAATACGGATCAAATGGAGAATCTTATTCTGAATTGGATCATAAATAATAATACGAAAATAAAAAAGTAAATAAATCACATTCTTTTAAGAGATGTTTTCAACAAGATGTACTTCCCTTGTGAAAACCAAACCAAATCAAATTAGAAAATAAAACAGAAATAGTCGACTTTATTTCCGTCAAAATGTTTTTATCATATAAAGATTCAGAAAGAATTTTATTCTGGTGTATTGATTAATGTAATACATAGTTTAGTTCTATCCAGTAAAATTACACTGAGTCAGATAAATTGTAGATGAATTTTATATACCAAATATTTTTTAAATTAGATCCATAGCTACCTACCTGTAATTATTTTTTTTAAGAAAAAAAAAAAATATATATATCTTTTAGTAGTTGAAATGTACATAATTCAGCAATTCTTTTATATATTGAATCTTATCTAAAATCCCATACAACAGAACATGAGGGAAGAATAGTCTTTAACACTTAAATAAAAAAGCCAGTGGACGGAAATGCTTATGATATGAATCAAATATATTTTATTGTGAAGGGATAGATTATCATCTGGTGTTTTACCACGGGCAAGTCCCTTACGCCACTGCTACCTCCATCAATTTATGACCCCAGCCTTCTCCGTCATCGGCTTGTAGTTTCCAGTCTTCACCTGTTAACCTCATTCTTTTTCTTCCTCGCTTCATCTCATTCTACTGACCCTTTTAATGCAGATATCAAAATTCCACTTCCTCTAATCATTTGTCTTAACCACTTTCCTTTTCTTTTGAGTACTTCCATCATAAATGCTCTTTCTTCTTTAATCCTGTTCATTACTTCCTTATTCCTCCCTTTATCCGTCCATCTTATTTTATCCATCCTTTTCCATATCTACATTTCAAAAGCTTCAATCCTGCTCCTCTCTCTCTTCCTTATTGTCAATTCTTCACTTCCATATAATACACGTAGCATTTGGTTAACTTCTTTCTTAAATCTAAGTCCAAACTTTTACTATATAGTAATTCCCTTTTCTTATTGAAGGCTTCCTTTTGTCATCGCTATCCTTCCGTACCAGTTTTCTATCACCATAGTACCAAAATATTTCTATTTTTTTTTCTTTCTTTACTTGTCCTTACCAAATCCTTTTTGTTGTCTATTACATTTTTTTAGTTTTTCCCATATTTATCATAATTAATCCATCCTTCTCCACATCCACATCTCAAAACCTCAATCCAATCACTCTTCCTCTTCCTTATCGACCACTCCTTCAGTCCCCCATACAACAAGAACAGGATAGATATCAAACTTTAAACAATAAGTAGTCTCATCCTAAAAAAATTAACAGATTATACGTACTTTTACGTCAGTTGATTTCAGTTCAATAGCAAACGGTACATAATTCGGGTACACTGATGGTAAACTGAGACACAAATTGCTACAAACCTTTTAAAAAATGATAATATTAATTAACCGCAGTTAAAACAAAAAATTAGAAGAAAAAACCAATAAAAATCAACAGGCATTTCGTAATGCCTGTTGATTTCGAAATTATTTGATAAACAATATACATTTTCGTATAAACAGAAAAAATACAATTATATTGTATTTATAATATAAATATATAAAGATCTTAGTTATATATTTTCTACTTATCTTAACAATGAAGATTGTGGTGAATGAAATGATAAGCGAAAACTCACCGGGAATTCTGGTGAGTTTGTCGAATAATGTTTCCCTACGATAATATTATTGTATCGGATTATAATTGAAGCCGTAATGTGATTGGATATTATTATCGGCTATGGTAAGCCTTAAAAAAAAATTTTAAAAAAAGCTGATAACAGAGTTATACTTTTTCGACATCGGTTATGGGTCTTATGGAGTGGAAAAATAATTATACATGAAAAAAAGTTTAAAAAATCGATATGTTTTACTTTTTTCGGCTTCTCCAACTCAAAAATTACCTTCTAAGAAAAACTGTTTGATTTTTCTACGTTTACTATGTTATATGAAAGAAACTAATTTCTAATTTCTTTGACTTTAGCGTGTATTTTGTCAAAAATTTGATTTTTGATAAAATACACGCTAAAGAAAGAGTGACCGTAAAAAATATTCGGTCAAATAAAAAGGCGATTCCCCATATTAAACAGTCAAATAAGAGTGAAATTGGAAAATGTCCCTATGATTGTTGTCGCTTGCGCCATGTTGCTCAATGTAGGAAAAACCCTTCATGATAATATAATCCAGATGAAGACAGCCACGAAGAATATGTGAATGAAGAGGATGATGAAATTCAAGTTCAAGAAATGGATATAGAAATCACAGTATTGGAACTCCGGCAAACTCAAGCAAAGCAAAATGAAGTGATGGCTTTTTGGCAACAAACATTATAAGAAATTCCTTTAATTAGTTTCATTTTTAAATTGTTATTTTCATTTCTTTAGTTAATTTTTCATTTGTAATTTGTTTCATTGAAACATAATAAACAAAACAAGTTAAACAAATAAACAATAGATTACAGAAAAATATTTAAGTGACCTAGACATGAGAACAACAATCTAGTTGGTCGATCTGTTGTTGTTAATCCTCTTATGGATTATCAGCAGTTGAGTCAACTGGTTTTTTAAGTAGATGTTGATCTATAAAGGCCAGTAAACACTGGACTTCAGGGTGTTTGCTGACGCGCGTCACTACTGATTTACATAGAATTGCTCAAACGCTTATTATTGTATTTAACTCCGCGTTAAATGTTAAGCTGTATGTAAATATGAAGGTAAAAGTTAATGTAACTTAAGTATACGCAATGCAGTTCTATGAACCTCATCCAACGCTTGTCAGCAGACGCCTTCATGTGTATGGGCTCGTTTTGATATGATATATGATTTTTTATTTAATTTTTTTTTTTTTTTTGTTTTAAAGGAAAAAAAGGCAAGGTAGGACATAAGTTTTTTCTTTATTTATTGCATTATTAACAGAAAACATCAAATCGTATTAAATTAAGGCAGCACCAAATAATATCATAAACAGAAATTACCCTCTTCTTCATCTTCGGCTTGGGTCCTTTCTGATTTTTAATTTCATTTTGTAACTTTTGCAATTTTAAGTCTGCTTCTCTCTTTTGTGTACGTATCAACTCCAATTGTTCGATAAGAACAAGTCGCTGCAAGTCAGTAATTGATAAACCTGCCAATTCGTCTGTCTCCAAGTTATTTCTTTTTCTTTTCTGAATTACTTTTCCAGTTTCTGCAAGTTGGTTCGTACTTTCAGTCAGTGTGCTTGTTGAAGGTGACGGCTGTTTATGTTCAATGCTTGATTCGCATCGTTTCTTTTTATTGACAATCCCAACAGTAAATGTCCCAGGTACTTTATTTATAGTTGGGTTATCATATTTTCCCAGTAAGTCAATAATATATTTCTCCCACGCTTTAATATTTATACATTTATTACCAGTAACTTTTCTGTCGATCATATTTTCTTTTCAGTTTTTACGTTATTTAAGATCCTCTTCAGTTTTTCTAAGGAAATTGTTTCGCCAATACTTTTCTCATAATCACATTTTCATCGTTCCAAGCCTTTTCTTTTGAAGCAAATATTTTAGAGGGTAATGATCTGTTCAAAACAACTGAATTCTTCTTAAGCGCATTAACAAATGCTGCTCTATTGCATTCAGCTGTTGTTAATGAAACATGAAATTGTGTTTCGTCACCACTATCATGTGTTTCGTTATCGCTAAACATTCTTTGCTACATGAAATGAACAAAAAAGTGCACAAAAATGAATGTTTTTAGTTGGCGTACGACTAAAAGAATGAAATGATTGAAGGCAACATTAGGGATTAAGATGATATAAGAGCAACATAGTCATAAACGTGTTGAGACAGGTCCGTGGGAGTAAATCATTCAAAAGTAAATACTTACATACTTCAGATGTCAGTACTGACTTCTTTCGATTATTACTGATCATTAATAATTATAAAAGGATATTAACACAGATGTCAGTTAGTATTTATTGTACTTAATCAGTAATTATTATACTAGACCAGTAATAACTTCTCAGTAATTACTGAATTTTATTCATTTCACCTCTAGGCTTGCATAATATTTATTTTTTTTATCTTTCAATGTATATTTACAGTTTTATCTTTATTTGGATTATTTTAAAAACGTTTATTTTTATTAAATGTCCGAAATTTCCTGCCTATTCAGGGTATTAAAAAATTGAGAAAATTATTAACACTTTGAAAACAGTCCGATAATTTCATCAAATAACTTAAAAATAGCATCAATACTTCATGAACAGATGATGATATATATATAAGGTTGTTTACATATAACAATCAGCGAGATCTGTTGTAAGAAGATTTTATTAGAAGAAAATAACTCGTCCAAAGAAGTTAAATACAGTCAAGAAAAGGAAAGCAAATGAAAATACTATTAATGTATTGCATAACAAGGCCTATTACTGAATAACACAAAGAAACGCCTAACGATTGTAAAATAGTCGAAGTATTACCGGAAACAAGAGTCACGTATTTGTAACGAAATGCCCAATCCAGAAAGTATTAAAAAACATATTCGTAGTGCTGTTAATAGTCAACGAATATATGAATTAATTCGCGAACATTATTATATAGTGCTTCACATTACAACGGAATTGAATTGGATACCAAACAATTTTTAAAACTTGATACAATTATTTATATACAATGAAAAATCACGGATGTAATCGTATCACAAGAATAATAATATATATTGTATTTTATTGAACTAAAAAACGTGCCAAAGAAACAATCGCAAAAATTATAATAAATCATTATTAGTTAACTACAAGAGTAATTAAACAACACAATAGATTTATAGTTAATTAAATTAAAAAAAAAAAAAACCATTTCCAGTTATTGATTGGCTTATCCTTTATTTATTAATATTAATAAAAAGTAAAAAATATAAATTACAAGTCAAACTATCACCTAGTCATTATTTACAAAATTTGAAAGAAAGATATGAAATCATTATTTTAGGAATGCTCACAGCCCGCTTTGCTGTTTTTGTACACTAACAAACCTACGTGCGAATCTACGATATTCATCAGACTACATTTGAAGAGAATACTACTACAATGGTCGGTCACTGAAACAGTTGACAATTGGGATAAAATTTTTTGTGAATTTTTGTCCATATAATTTCTGATAAAAGCACATCTTCTGTCTGGTTGATCCTGAAGAAACATCTATTGCCTCAACTTTCATTGTACTTATGAAGGAAGCGAAAAAATCTCCGAATATGAGAGACTTTGGGATTTTCAAAGTAATTGCAATTGCAATGTGTTTTTTTTTCGGGTAAATAGAAGAACGATTATTTTACTCAGTGTGGACAAATTCAGAATCTTCTCCTTCTGTGTCAACACTTTGGTTAAGGACTGATTGACAATGAGGTGCAATTAACTAAACCCTAATGTTATTTGTAATAATTATAATTAATATATTATCTATTTAAATAATAAAGATTATCTTTATAATGGAGGCCAGCAGGCGGCTATATTTAAAAGTATTAGAGTGAAAAACTCAGGACCGCTAATGCGCTGTCGCCACATAAAATCCGTCAAATAGTTGTCCAACAGTGCTCTCTGTTTGTCTCACATTCTCCCTTATTTTTTATTCTTTGCAAGCATCCATATACTTTCAATCATCTGTGTATATGATCCGGTTTGTGGGTCTACGAAATTATATGTATGGTTTACAGTTTTGTGATTAAAATTTTCCAGTAAATTTTGAATGCTCCTATAAGTGCTCCATTCATTTAAAATTATGGCTGTAACTTGTCGTATTCTTTGTTTTATTACTGGAATTAAACTTTCGGCGTTCCTCTTTTCCACTGTATCCATAAAATACTCTTTAGTCTCTCTAAAATATCTACCAAATATGTTATGGAAGGAAACGCCCAACATGGTATTTCCAGCGGGAGAATAATTTCGTATATTTCGACTGTTAACCTTTGATCTCCAATTAAATTTCGATTGTTTACAGCACTATGGTCACAAACTTTGCATAAGTTATTCGCCCAGTGCACTCTAATATTGTGATTTCTAACTCCTTCATGCAAAATTTTTCTGTTGACTATCCCTTAGCCCAATTTTCTCAACCTGGGGGTCACGAACCCCATGGCCGTCACGAAATTAGCCTACAACTTTTGCATTTTCAATGCTTCTGTGACTAAATTTCCATATTCACTTAGACGAGCACGTTAAAACGTATCTAAATCTTCAGATGTGAGTTTTAGATGTAACGTTTTATCGGGAGACATTTCGATGAGCTGGTACTGAATCTCAAACTTTGCATAGTGTTCATAGTGTTGTGTCCATAGTGTAGTAAATAATCGGAATTTAATTAGAGATCAAGGGTTAACAGTTGAAGTATACGAAAGTTTATTCACTCGTAGGTAAGTAATAATAATAGTGGTTTACTTAGCAACTGCAACAACGTTTTCACTAAGTGGTTTCATTACCTATCGTTTCGAAAAATCATTTCTAATTTACAGGAAATATTTCGTCAACTGAATTTTTAGCTCACGCAAACACATCTTCATGCTGTTTAAACTGTGGTGAATAACAGTGTCTTCTTCGTCAAAGTTTTTTCTCAATATAATCTTATAAATCCCGTATCGTATAAAAAGTTAATGGAAACGTATCAAAATTTTTGTTTTGAATGTGAATAATAATTCAGGTATCAAGTATCTTAATTGTAGAATAAACTTTTTCATTAATAAAATGTTTTTATCATATCCATGTAAATTCACATTCAACTTGTTTAAATGCGAAAATACATCAGCTAAGTAAGCCAACAGCAACATACATATCCATTTTTCTGTAAAAACATTGAGAAAGGCGTTTGTTTATCCTGAAAAAATATTATTCATTTATCTTGCAATTCCAATAACCGAGTTAACACTTTCCCCTGCGATAACCATCTGACTTCGTGTGGAAAAGAAGACATTTTTCTTTTCGCCTATTTCATCGCATAGTTCAGCGAACAGCCTATTCTATAATGGCCGACCATTAATTAAATTAATCATTTTTATAGCTTTACAAAGAATTTGTTTAAAATTTTCCAGAATTTTTTTTTGTAGCCAAAGTATGTCTGTGAAGGAAGCAGTACGTCCATTCCGCCCTGGTATAAGACGATATTTTAATTATGCACGTTACTGCATATTGTTCCGGGTGGAACATTATGCAGAAAATTCTGTTCTGTTCCGGGTGGTATTGATTTGCCAAACAACATATCTTTGATTGATCTGTCCCGATCGCATTCATATCTCACAAAACATAAACATATCTGAGAAATGTTAGTTTTCCATAAATTCAAATTAGGGTACTAAAATCAAAATCGACCATTATGTAATATTCTTGCCTAATTCGGATATTTTTCGATCAATAGTTTTTCGTTTATCAGCCATTTTTTTTCCAATTAATAGTTATTTCAAGCAAGAATTGAAAAACAGCTGGTTTAATAATTTTTAACAAACTAAATAAGAAAAAAGATTTTAGTAACATTTATTTTTTAGTAAATTTTGTAGTAATTTTTTTAGTAACTAAACGCGGCTATTATTACTAAATATGAGGTTGCTGTTAAAGATATATCTGGAATCATATTTTTTTAATCATTTTTTTTTCTTGGAAACAAATCTCAGTAATGAAATTACAATTGTATAAGTTGGTATTAAAGAATTGGGGGAGTAAAATAATACCATCCTCATTTTTTAAGCTTCATAATATTCGATTAACATAAAATGTGACTAGTATTCACAAAATAAATGGATACATTAATTTTTTTCTTTACGCTACCTGACCCAGTTTTTTTTTTACAATTGTAATGTATTTAAAGTACATGAAATACAAAAGGAACAGTTAAGAGTTATTTTCGCTAAGAACCACTTCCTTTTGTTTTTTTTTTTTTACGAAATTCATTAAAATAATAATAATACAGATAAAAGAAAACTAAGTAATTCAATTAATATTATTACAGCTGAGAGTACAAGTTGTGTACAGTCGTCTGGTGTTTTTAAATTAGAAAAGTAAAATATCCTTTCAAAAATAGTCTTTTGATATTTTTGCACACTTTGTATGTAACATGTAAAGTATGTATGGATGTACGTAGCATGGTAAGGACATGAATATTCTTTAAAAACATCATTCGTACACGTGTTTACGGTTATATAAATTAAGTTCTTTTACAGATAAAAGTACAAAAATATGTAAAAGTAATAACAGAATGGTGAAGTATAACAATAAAAAAAGAAGATATATGGATTAGTACAAGAGAAACTGGAAGAGAAAAAATGAACAAAGCAGTATTTAGTAATATCATATTAAATATAAATACAATTACAGATTCGTAATATAAAAACATACAAAAACGATTTTTAGCCATTTTTCATGACGTCACGTGCATGTGCTTTTTAGAGATGATAATAGTTCAGTGACTTTACTGATACTACATAAAAACACATTCAGTGTGAAGATCAAAGATCAAGAGAAATCATTTTAATCCTTCGACAAAAAACAGGAAAATATTCTGAAAATAGAGAAAAACATAGTGTATCCTTCTGCTCTTTTTTTGGATTTGTACATTTTTATGAAGTTTTTTCGTTCAATCTGAAAACACAGAGGGATCCTCTCATTAGGCAAACTCATTTCATAGGATATCGAAAAAATTTTCTATAGTCAATCTTAACATGTAAGAAACGGGTTTAAAATTCCAAATGATGTTACTACAAAAAAACTCGCGTAATGGAGAAACTAAAGAATTTTGAAACTAAAGAACTTCTTTAAAATAATCAAAATTAAAAGTGGTATTTAAATCATCAATTTTTATCTTCTAAAAAAATTTAGTTTTTTAAAAGTTACTATTCCAGATGAAAAAAATTTAGTTTGTTAAAAGCTACCATTCCAGATGAAAAACCAACCAGAAAACCGATGGATCAAGAGTGCCCAGAAAATATTTTTCAGAACTTTTTTCTGCAGTTCACACATGTAAATCCAAGATAGGTTAAAATTAAAATATAAGACAAATACTTTTTCGTTACTCTTTTTTAGTTTTTTGAAGACAGTTTTAATAATAAATAAATAGAATAGGTGTCAAAAAGAATAAGAAATAAAATATGATAACCATCGATTTTTTTACAGTGCTGCTGCATAACGAGTAGTTAAGATTTAAAATCATCAGAGAAAATATAAAGCAACTAATTTAGATTATATGTAGCATCATCCTGCCCCCTAGAAGAAAGATACCTTCGTTGTACCGATTCCAGTCGCCACATCAACCCTCCGTTCATAGATCAAATGGGTTATACCGGAGGTCCTCTTGCTGTCCATAAAACAATATTACATATCACAATCCTAAGCTAGGCCTCTATCAGAAGCATCGGTGCAAAAGTCCTTGCAGACAGTTCCATCAGTGATTAATTCACAGCTTTTGCCTTCGCATATGTGTAAGCTTCTTCAGACATCTTTTTTCTTTACTACTTCGTTCCGCGGAAGCACGAATTCTTCGCTTATCACTATATAAACAATAGAAATCTACAATAAAATTTGTTAACTCTTCATGGCAGTAATTAACTCTTAAATTAATTAAATACTTTTGGATCGTAGTCTTAGCCAATACTTGACCTAAAAATCGCATATGTTTAACGAAACAGTGATGGATTTTGACGTAGCATAGTCCCAGGACCCACTACTAAACAATTTAATATAACAAATGATACCTTTCCAACACAATATCAAGTATTCCAATATATTTTACTATAACTTCACTAAACTAAGCTAAGTGGGAACTCCTTTCCATAAATTTTCAAGGATTCAAGACAGTTTTCCTAAACCTAATTTTACTTAACTATTTAAAGTAGTCTAACCTCAGGTCTGGTCAATTTTCGGGAAAATTAATATTTTTTCACACTATAACTCCTTCACAAAGTTTCCAAAACTAAATTAATAAGCTAACCTCCGGAGTCTGGTCTAATCTCGGGAACGTGGTCAATGCCATCACGCACCCACATACAGCTCCATCACTAATCTAATTAATTGAATCAAATTATTTACTATAATCTGATATCGTTGTAAACAGACTTACTTACCTTCATCCATTAAAACATCCAAACGCTTTTGAACTCGATACGATTTTAAATGTAGACCCTTTCACCAACTCTCTGCAGAGCTAAACGTTATAGGAATCCAGCGATTATAAGCTATTCTTTACGAATCTTTCAGTTGACTTACAGATTAAGAAAAGAATGTATCTCTAACAATTCTGGTATGTTGAGACTCTTCGCACCTGAGACAAACATACAGATTTTAGTCCACGTTGTCCTCGACTGCAATTCAAGTAAAGATCTGAATAAACCAATCCAAATCTAGCTAATTTATTCCTGAAAGCACTATGTCCAGACAAAAACTGAGTCTGTATCGCTTGAGGGGAAACCTATGCAGCAACTC
Organism: Zanna intricata; assembly: GCA_010016005.3. Taxonomy (NCBI): domain Eukaryota; kingdom Metazoa; phylum Arthropoda; class Insecta; order Hemiptera; family Fulgoridae; genus Zanna; species Zanna intricata. Next base: position 3,716 of record JAAAKQ030077647.1, on the reverse strand, counting down.
CCAAACCGTCAGCAGTCGGGAATATATCATGCCTGTATTGGCCGTCAAAAAATTTGATCCACCCAACCTACAAAGATTAAAAACTTCTTTTTTTTATCTTTAATTTCTCGCTTTCTTTGAAATACATTTCAGATAGCGATGGACCTACTGGAAAGAAGAATCTCTTGAACATCGTTGATCTAAAATAATTGACTATGGAAAACTGGTATAGCTTATATAACAGTACTTGAGTTAAACAGCTTAATAATAATGGTTCTCTTTAAACAAAAATATTATTTTAATATCAAACAGCTAAGTATTTTTAAACAAAACATTTGATTACAATCATTTTAATTAGTTTGACGTCAAAGTACAAACAATGATAACTAAACTGTCTAAACAAAATACTAAATAGGTTATCAGTGTTAAAAAGAAGTAATCGAACCATAATAAAATGTTATTTTTAGCAAGAGGACAATTTTTTATCGTGCTTAAAAAAACACGTATTAATCAGTCATGTTCCATAATCTTTTATTTAACCCTAAGTTTTATTTAAAAATCATATTACGTTCGGTAAGTAGTTTTTGTGATATACATTTATTTCCTTTACTTATTATTCGTTAATCTGATTTAAAAGTAAATGGTACAATAACAAGCAGTACAAAATTATTAAACATCCTTAAAATAAGCACAGAAGTCACTCTTTTTCATTAAAAAATCTTCTTAATCTATCAAAATATTGATAAAATTTGTGTAATATTTACGAGTATAAAAATTTAAAAAGTAACAAGTTTATCATAGTAATGTTTTAATGTATAATAGTGTTTGACGTCACATACTCCTTACCGGATATTTCTGTATGTAACATTAAAATTTAATTAATTTTATTATGTATAGATTTATAATAAAGGCCATTAAAAAAAATATTTTTTTTATTGTTTCAATGCTTAGTTACAATCTAAAATTATATTAACATAAACCTTTAGTACATTGTATCACATCCCAAATCACGTAAGAAGTCCTCATTGAAACTTCAAACCAACACACTAGTAAAAACGTATACGCCAAGCATATACAAGTAACAATTCTGAATGACACTCAACACCATTAGAGCAATAGAAAACATAACAAAATATCATAAATAATATAACAAATAAATAACTAAATAAAATAATAAATAACAAAATATCATAACAAAATAAATAAAACCATAAAAAAATTTTAAGAAAAAACAAAAGTATATGTAACAAATTTGAAATAAAGAGTCCAAATTAAATCTGAAATTAATCAGATAATGCACAATACTCACATCCAAGGTTACTATATCCACATTAGGACATTTGGGTCTAGAATATGCAGTCAGTTCAACCTTCTAGTAACGTCCCAATTGTTTAGTAAGTTCAATGCCAATTGATGTGTATGGTAGTTAAGCCGAAGTTTGTACTGTAAACTGAAAAGTTGTATTTCCTTCCGTACGGACCGTAATCCTAAATAACAATAAAAAACTCCTGGTTGTATTTCATCTAAGAGAAACGTTCTTCTACGTAGCCGCATTAAGAATAAGCCGCAATAAGGTAGTATGGTTAAGGAAGACTAATTTTTAATTTTTACAAAATACCAGAGTGCCAGACCTTGTCAAAAGCCTGTTGGATGTCTAAGAAAGATGCCAAATAGTACTTTTTCTCATCAAGGCTTCTGCTGGCTGATTATTTAACAAGCTTGTTTGATTGCTCAATAGTGGAATTCCCATAATGGAAACCAAACTGATGGTCAGGGATTACACGGCTATGGTCCAAAAGAGGCCACATCCTTCGAAGGAACACCTTATCGAATACCTTTGATAGAATAGGTAACAGACTTTTTGACCTGTATGAAGCAACATGGTGTGCCGGTTGGCCTGGTTTCCAGACCATGACTATTTAAGAAGCTTTCCACACCGTTGGGAACTGTGTTGTCCGGAGAATTCCGTTAAGTAGGTATGTATAGTAAGTAAGTATAAAAGATGGCTTTGAAGGAAGCGTAAAGAGCAATTTGTTTGTAATTAAATCAAATCAGTCTCTTCTGTTAGTTTTTTCCCTTATTGAACACATCAATAACTTCAGCTGTAGAGAAAGGCTTAATAGAAAAACCCGTAAGGATTGAGCTATCTAAGGAATCACGTTTAAAGTCCGTTGTCAATCGCCAACACATACAGCTTCCTGTAGGATTGAGTTCAAGCATTAAGTCACGTTATCAATGTCATCGGAGGATCTCAACCGAACAGGCACAACCAATTCAACTTCAATCCATCTACGATATTCCAGTCTGCACTGTTGTCATTGTGTAATTGTGAAACTTACTTTCTAATTACTAACGGAATGGACCATCTGTTCCTACAGTTGATGATGTCTTATGCCGACTTAAACCATAAACACAGTACCTCCGTGTGCGCTGCCATCGGGATGGTTAGTACAATAGATAGAATAACCTCGAACACGAAGGAAACTTTGATAAGTGAAATGCGTTTCCGAATGCAAGACATCTAAGGATTCACTAACTAATACAGCTTCTAGTTCTTTCCGATCTGCTAGTCCACTAATACTCCATGCTGCACCTCTCAGGATCTTATTAACAGATTTTGGTTAATAATTTCGTAAGAAGTCCTATTAAATTTCCTATTTGTTGTACAATAAACTTTATATTTACCTCTACGATCCATAACTTCACGGTTCTTTTTGGTGAAATTAAATTCTATTTTAGATCTTACGAGGTGGATATTTTCCTCAAAAGATCAATATTCCAAGGGTATTTTTTGTGAATTCAGTGAACTCCGTTTTAAATCTTACTGAATATTTGCCTATAAAAACCATACTTTTGATAGAATCTTTAATTTATGTTTTTTATAATATTTTCTTGATTGTAATTCCTCTATATGATTGACCTTTTTTTAAGTTCAGCAGTTTTTTACAGCTTCGTTTGTGCATTGTATTGTTTACAAATATATTAAAAAGGTTTCAGCGAGGTGCAGCAACCATACTAAATATTTTATTTGTTATAATCACCTTACCTAATATTTGTATAATTTCTGAACTAAAAATAATTATCAAAAATTATTTTAAAATGACTTTTTTTTGTTGTATAAATAAATAAGAATAGAATCATTAAAAATTACTCTTGACCGAAAAGGAGGGATGTATTCCTCCTGTTTCTCACATGTAAAACGGTCATATTTTAATATTTCATTTTATTCGTATTTCTTTATTAAAATATCGAATCATTTTAAATACTGAATGTTTAATTTTTTTTTGGAGATTCTGTATTTATGAGTGTATTTCATGTACATACAGAGTGATTCACGAAGAATGTAATTAACTTTCAGTACATGTTCTAATTTTTTCTTTTTTTTTCCACCTCCCCTAGGTCGGATCAACAATTAAGTATAACACAACCCAAGGGAGGAACTTCTCACTCTGGCAGGACCTCCAGAGTGAAGGGCACTAGGAAACTGGGATAAGGTTGTTTACTCTTTATTCATCTCAATTCATGGGATCTAACTTTGGGCCGGACATGACTTTCTCTCTTTTTTTTTCAGTCTGAGCTTAACTTAACTTCTGTATGGAAGTTCAGGAGTCCCCAGTCGTTCATCGCATATGACACATCTTTTTTTTTTTTTCTCTTCCCCCCTGGGTCGGACCTCCAATAAAGTATTACTCAACCCAGGGAGGAGCTGTTCACTCTAGTAGGTACGCTAGAGCGAT
>JAAAKQ030077559.1:0-10703 GCA_010016005.3 Zanna intricata | reverse complement strand
TTAAATTTACTTTTAAATTAATGTAACCCATAATAACTTTTAAATAACTTTATTTATTTATTTATTTTTTTGTTTTGTTTAACCTCCGGAACCACAATTAAGTATTATCTTAAGAGGAATGAGATGAATGAATTGCAGCGTGTGTGAAAAATGCCATGCCTGACGAGGATTCGAACCCGTGACCTCCGGATGAAAGGCCGAGACGCTACCTTTAATTAACTGCATCTTGACCTAGCATAAATCTAAAAAAAAAGAAAAAGAAAAGAAAATTTCATTAACATTCAACGACAGCGATGTACAAGAAATTAAAGGTACAAAAAATCGTGGACCATCATTTAAATTAAGGCTCTTCTAGAAAGATTTAAAAACCTCCAGATCGATTAAATTTCAATTAATAAAATATATTAAAAATGTACTAAGGTTTTAATCTTAGAGAATCTTAGAGAAATAAACTTGATTTTGAATATCATGCTATCTAATCCTGGATAATATAAATATATAAATATTATCTTCATAAATATGTGTATATAAATATTTTGTAATCATTACAAAATATTACTTGGTATGTAGTTAATATTGCATAATACTATTAGATATTCAACGTATTTTATTTTTCATCTAAAATTTTAGAACACCTACGCTTAAACAACAGATCAATCTACTTGTTTTCTGTTTCCTTTTACTTTTGTTTATACTTAAGCAGATTTTTTTGTTTTTTTAAATGAATTTTTTTGGCGAAGTAATAGGTTTTTTTGGCCTATTTACATTTTAAATAAAAAGTGAAGTAAAATAAAAAATTAAAGATATTAAAAATAAAAAACTTTTAATGACACAGTGAAAAAGAAAAGTAATTATTTTTTAATCTTTAAAATTTTACTTTTTGAAATAGGCCCTTTATGAAGGATTAGTAAGAATTAGGAAGTTGTTTTTAGTTTTACGGGAATTTTAAAGACAGTTGAAAAGTATAATTTTTTATTTAGACTTATTTTATTATCGATGTAAAGTAATAATAATAAAATAAAATATATAAAATATACTAAAAATTGTAGTATTATTATAATTATAATATTACGTTATATAATTATTATAATATTAGCACCAACAAGCAGAACAAAAGAAAGAGAGCAATGCAAATAAAAGTCAAAATTGGGGAAAGAAAGAGCTACATGGCAGACATAGGCACCATCTAGTCTAGAAAGGAATCGGCAAAGCAGCTTCAGATAATTGATTAATGCAAGGAAAGTTACATTCCGAGACGGAGGGGTTTATATATAGCATACGGGATCAAGTAGTAAAAACAAGAGATTTTAAGATATCTATTCTTAAAGAAAATATCAACAGGAAATGTAGGCTATGTATGCTATACAACGAAACAATAGAACATATAATCACTAGCTATGAAATTCTAGTTCCGACGGAGTACACCAGGAGATACAAAAGGCGAAAGTAATACGCATAGAACTTTGCAACAGATGCAAGTTAGAACCTCAAAATAAGCTCTGCTATACTTACGATTCAGCCTCTTTTTTGGAGAACAACAATGTAAAAATTCTCTGGAACCAAGGAATTCTGTAGGACCAAGGGCAAAAGCTATCAACTATAACTGTAAAGTATAGTAGTGGTTGACAAAACTGTAACTTATTTAATAGACGTAGCCATCCCATCAAGTAACAACCTCAATAATAAACACAATGAGAAACTGCAGAAATATGCAGATCTTGCTTATGAAATTAAGGAAATGTGGAATCGAAAAGAGGTTTATATAGTCCCCATAATTATATCTGGTGTAGGAATACTACCATCTAATTTGCGAAACAATCATGTACAACTGAAGATCCAGTGGAAGAAGAAAAATGCAAAAGAGCGTGATAATTAATACCTGTCTCGTTGACCGGAAGGCATTTCTTCAATAATAGTCTATTCTTGTTGGTATAAATTACTCGAGTTTAGAAAATGTCTGAAAATTTTAATGTAATAATAATAAAGATTATTTTTTTAATTACCAAATAAATTAACAAAAGTATTGACTTATTGACATAAAAAAGCATTAGAAACTGATTTCTGACTAAAATTATCAACAAGATGTAAAAAAAAAAAAAAAAGTTAAAACGTCTCTTTTACTCTTAATTATAAGAAAAGTAAAAAAAAAAAACGACAGGGAGATTAAGTCGTACATGTGTTTTGTTTTTCTTTTATGTCTCTATTAGTTTTTACTCTTTGACGATGGACACTAAGTTTTCGTGTATTTCTGTATTCTTAAAACAAAATCTAAAAACTATATAAACAGTTAACAAGAACTTTTTTTATTATTTATTTTTGAAAAATCAATTTACCTAATTTCAAAATAAATATCGCTAAAGTATGGGCATTTATTTATATCTAAGTTATGTAATTATTTTAAGATATTTTCTATATCAATACATAAAAGAATAAACTCAATTTAGTAAAAATGAAGGCGGTAAAGGTGAAGTTAATTCTCACTTAAGTAGACCTTTTATTGTTTCACCTACCTCTTCCGGTTTTAATTTAAAAATATATATATAAAAAATTAAAGCTTGACTGTAAATAATCTTAAAAAATATAACTAATAATAAGTAACCTTAACTCATATTCAAATACTAATTGTAAGAATTTCAGTATTTATTAAAAATCATTGTTATGTGTTAATGATTTCTATTACGAGTATTTAAAGGATATTGAACTCTTTTAATTTTTTTTTGGTTCTTTAATTAAAATACATCTGTCTATTTATATCTGTAAATTCAATATTTGTCAAAATATTTTATCTTTATTACACTGGCTTATTTCAAAGTTTTACAGATTATTATTTTCCTTGTTTACTTGTGTGTTTTTATTATTTTTTTTATTTAAATCTGTCGTGATTTATTTAATTCCACTTTTATAAGCTGTATCAGATTCTGCAAAAAACTTTGAAATATTGTTTTCGATCTTAAATTTTGAATTGCATATTTCATAGTAAATATTATATTTATGTATAATACATATTTTAATTTTACTTATTAAGAAGAAATAAAATCTCCCATCCGTTCATTATGCATTCGCTTACAACAAACAACTCACGAGTATAATTAAATAGTTATCGATGTAATAAATTTTTAATATCGGATTGGAAATTAGGTTAAGTCACATCAATATAATAAAGGTATGAAATGTTGATTAAATAAAATATTGATTGTGAACACGATCAAGTTTGACTGAAGTTAAGTTAACTAAATTATTCTATACTCTACAGAGTACTTATGCTTAAAATTCCATCACTTAAAACACTATCGCCATAAAACAATGAAGAAATTTTTTGAGTGGATTTTGAAATCATTAACTAATGAGAAACTACAGAGTATTATTATTATTATTATTACTTCACGGTCTTCTTCAACCGGAAAATATACCCGCTGGCCTCAAAGAGGCAAGGCAAAGGATTAAAACTACTTTATTTTAACACAATTATTTTATAACACTACTACTTTAACACAATTATACATATACAGCTTCTTCTGTAAAACCGCAAATGGAACGCGTCAGTCATCATCCACCAAGATCGGAGGTTATATACTTCCTCATGAATGCGCACGTGTCCAAAATCACTGCCTTCTGCATTGGCTGGAAGAGGCGAGGTTTAACTCCAATAGCATTGAGTGATCCGTAAAGCGAGTGCGGGATCTCTCCAAGCGCGCCAATGATGATGGGCACAACTACAACCTCTCGCTGGATCCATACCTCCCTAACCTGATCTGCCAAATCCCTGTATTTTGATAACTTCTCAGCATATTTCTTCTTGATATTCGAGGCCAGCCGTATCGTCACGTCAATGATCCAGGTGACGCTTTCCTGCTTTCTAACTACAACAATATCCGGACGATATGGGTCACTGGCTTATCCGTGAGGACCGCGTGATCGTAATAAACCCTATAAAGGTCATTTTCCAACACAGATAGAGGAGCATACTTATAATAAGGAACAGACACATCAAGAAGACCCAAATCCAGCGCTAGCCTCTGATGGAGAATGCGAGCCACGTTATTGTGTCGGGATGTGTATTCTTTTGGGGCCAGGATCTTACAGCCACTAATCAGGTGCTCCACAGACTCGCTCGCACTCCCACACAAACGGCAGTCATCCACGACCACGGTTGGGTCCTTAACAATGTGCTTCCGATAATTGAGCGTGGCAATTACCGAGTCCTGGATCGCAAACGCAAATTCCTCAGTCTCAGCAAACAATCCGGCGCACTTCAGCCCCGCAAAGGAGGCAGCAAAATCAACTCCCTCATCCAAAACGGAGGTGGCAAATCTCCCATGAAGCTCACCCGCGCGCCACGCACCCATCTTCTGTTTCTCATCAGGAACTTCATTCAGAGGGTCTAGTCACTGTCGTTTAGACGGAGGGGGGTCAGACCTTCATCCCTTCTCACCACCTCCCGATGCATCACACTGGTTTCGCTCCGGCCTTGAGAATAACTCCTGAGGTTCTGCAGCTGTTTCGCATGAACCTCAAGGAAATCTGCGTCACCTCTCCCGCCTTTGCTTCTGGACAGATGGAAGCGAGCCATAGAACTGCGCGGGTGATGCGCACGGTGTTTGGTGAATTCAGATTTAAGAAACCGATTAAGTCCATCAAGCTCCGTTTTTCGTCCACTTCAAAACCCCGAAACTGCAGGCAACTATTGGTACAGCGTAGGTATTTATGCTGTTTACTTTATTGTCCCCGCTTAATTGCGACTTCATGACAGCACGTACACAAGCCTTGAGGCCAGATATAAGGGCCTCCTTTGAGTACTTGTGACTGAGCCCAATTCTTGAATAAAGCCAAGATACTGGTAGGTTTTGCCACGCTGCATAGCCGCCAAAACCAAAGGGGGATTCATGAACGGCACAGTACAATCATCCATCTGTGACCAAATTCCTTTTCTTATTTCATTAACTCTACACTTGTCCAAGCGAAACTCCATACGTATGTCGACACTGAATTTATCGACCAGCGTAATAAGTGGATACCCTTTTTGGTGCCGGAAAGAAGCTTTATGTCATCCATGTACATGAGGTGACTATAAGAGTATTGGCCAATTATAAACCGTTCATTGGCCGACTTTAGGATGTTAGACAGAGGGTTCAGCGCTATACAAAACTAGAGCGCACTCAGAGCATTCCCCTGAAACATCCACCGACGAATCACCATCTCACCAATGGTTGTAGGCTTGTTATTAGGGACAGTCAACACAAGACAGGTGCGCCACTTATCCATCGCACATCGCAGGAACTCCAAAATATAGGGATCAAGCCAGGAATGCGGCACAGAGTCGAAGGCTTTTCTATAATCTATGTAAGCCGTATACAAATTGCGTCGACCATTTTTACCGAGGCAAAGAGAACGCTGTCAATCACTAACTGCTTCTTGCAACCACTGCTGTTCTTCCGACAACCCTTCTGCTCCTCCGCAATAATCTGATGCCGCTCTAGATGACTGAAAATTTTGGCACATAAGATAGATGTAAAGATCTTATAAATTGTTGGGAGGCAAGTAATAGGTCGATATTTCGCAGGGTCGACCGTAGCTGGAATAGTCTTGAGAATCAGGTAGGTCACTCTCTGGGTGAAAATCCTGGCATAAGACTCGGAACCCGTAATATCTCCGAGTAAAACTCAGCAAGTCGCTCATGTACAGCCGAGAAGCGTTTGAACCAAAAGTTCTGCACTCAGTCGATCCCAGGTGCCTTCCAGTTATGTGTTCGAGCCACAGATCTAATCACAACATTCAAAGTCACGGTATGCTCATCCATCGCGCTACAACCAGAAGATGAGATGGACAGTAAACCGAGCTCCCTCGATACCTCCAACCTGATCTCTGTGACAACATCTGCAGGCACCCTATGTGATGTAAAAAGGGACCTGCGTTGATCAAGAATGTTCTGAACCGTTTTACCCTGCAATTCAAGGAGAGCGGTCAACCATGATGTGGTGCAATTCAACGCTGTAAGATTTCTTCTCCGTTTCCATTTTCGTTATTTGAAGGTAGAAACGGTAAAGGAAGGTATTCATTTCCATTGTCCATTTAAACCACTTCCTACCCCGGGATGCAGGGACGGGCACTTAAAGTTCAGATACAACGTCACCCACAACATTGGACGGTCCAGGTTGCAGGACACCAAGCGACTGAGGAGAGAGGCAGCTGTTCTCTTCCCCAGAAGGAGTCCGTCGTCTTAGTGTACCAGCTGCAGACTCATTAACTGGCACACCCGAGGCTTTGCTTCTAGTAATCGGAGCATGTTATACACGGCAAGCGAGCTGCTAACACACTTACTGGTTACCTGTTTTGGTCCGCGAGTGGTATTTTATTTCCCACCTACCCGGCATATCTGCCGAGCATCCCCCAATCCGCCATCTGTGGACGCGCCCGATGGTGGACAGGGAACCCCGCACGGGTTATTATTATTATTATTAATGAAAATTATTATTTTTTTAAATCTTGTTTTGATTGAAGTTTGACTTAATCTTTATAAGTAACCTACAAGATTAAACACATTTAATACTTCACTTATGGTAGAAATCGATTAATTTGTAAAGCAGGATAAATGTTATTGTTGAGAAATCATAATTACGTCACTATTTTTAAATGAAGAATATGTTTAAAAATTAATTGGGTGCGTGCATCTACGATGCGTGGCGAGATTTGAACGTGACGTCTTCTCGGAATAAGTGTTTGAAACAGTTACTGTCGCAATTATCGAACAAACCGAACATACACGAAGACGCCCGAAGCCCGCTTTACGGCTTCGGGTAAATTTCGACAACGGATTCGTTGTCGAATTTCGGTGATCGCCTCCCAGCTCTCACCGATTTATTAGATGTAACGTTTTCACGTCAAAAAGTTTATAAATTAATAATCATTAACAAACCCAAAAAATTAAAACACAATTCTTTCATTTGCAGATCTATAACATAAAATAGTAAAATATATACTATATATATATGTAAAGATTGCAGATTAATAAGATGGCGCATTACAGTAGAATTTAAAACGTTATATCCATTAATAAATTCCAAATGAAGAGGTCTTAGCACGAATTTGAGAAGTGTAAAATAAATGGATATGTCTACCTAGCGTGGTTAATAGGTAATCCCTAGTTATTTAACTTGTGCATAAAATAAATAAAATATTGAGCAAAATAAAACCTGGTGATTCGTAACGCTATATATATATATAGCGTACAAAAATTAAGTTGCAATTATCGTTAGAAAATACTAAATTGGAAAAATCAGACACATATTCATACATAAACACAAGGAAAATACATAGTTACTACCTTATTACTTTTTTATACATTAAATGATATTATTACAAGTTTAGTAAATAATTTTTTTTTCCATTTTTATTTGTTAGAACTAATATTGATAACCAATAAATCATAATTCAAATATTATAACTAAAATTATCCTTCAGAAATAAATAATTTCATTAATTACGCAGTATTAATTGTTTTTAATTGGTTATTTGTATGCATTAAAACTGTAATTGAGAAAGGGAATGGGAGAGTGGGTGATTTATATTGAGAGAAAGAGAGAGAAGAAATTTCTCTCGGCAATTATTAATTTTTCACATAACAAATGCCTAGTAAAATATTTAAATTACCATTTATAAGTAATTCATTTGAACTGCAAAAATGTAATTTATACCAAACTGAAAGTGGTATATTAGTTACGTTGTAAATACATGCTTTGTTTACTTTTACTTCATAAATTTTCGTTTATTGTGATAATAATAAATGAAAATGTCAGGTAATTAGTAAACAATTTATTAACTTTATTATTTCGTAAAATACAAATAAATTTTATAGGAAATTTAAAATTATAAATCTTTCCATTAGAATATGATAAAGTAAAACTAAATAATAAATATAAGGATAAAGATAATTGAAGTTTTTATAATAATTGATATACTTATAAATAAGTAATATATATATATATATATATATATATATGTATATAGATCACACACACACATATATATATATATATTTAAAATAGTGGTCCAAAATATTTTAAAAAATATTAATAATCTTAAAACATATTTAAGTGTAAACCAAACTATCGAAACTATCAGTAATTTGTCACCGATTTCATAGGTCGAAGTTTACAAAAATTGATTTCTTTTACTTTTTAAAAATCTTTTAAAGGGGGTTTATACTGTAATTTTTTATTCTTATTTAAAACCAGCGTTTAAATAAGACTGTATTTAAAGCAGTTCTAAATACAGTTTAATAAGGTTAGACTGTAAGTTTAACCTTTCAGTCTAACCTGACTGTAAGGTTTGAAAAAAAAACTGTCCGTTAGATATGCAAAGATACGAAGCGTCTTGATAAAAAAAATTAAATACAGAAAATGTTTTTAACTACTGCAGAGCATGAGCTCTGGAACAAAAAAGGGAATATCTGGAACGAAAGAAAATTTTTATTTTAAGATTAAGTTTTCATATCTTTTTTCTCGAAATTTCATGTAAAAATATTTAGGTAAGAAAGAATTCAGGACATTAGATTTAGGACATTATCTAGTATTATTAAGTTACAAAAATCCAGTATTAAAGAATGCAATACATATTTATTGTATTTAATTGTATGTATAATTGTCTTCGTCAAAAATAATTTGCCATTAAAATAGCTCCTCAGTGATGTTATTTAACGGGCTTTATATAATATATATATATTACGGGCTATATTATATATATATATATTAGGGCTATATATAATTCTCCATTTAAATAACCTTTTACTTATTTTATCTGTATCTAAATATAATTATCTGATCAGGACTTAGGTCTACCAGTATGTAATAAAATCAATTTTAAAATATCTGTGGAATTGGTGCATTTGATGGTAAGTAAAACTTGAACAAATAAAAGTATGCACGCTCTCAAATTGGTAACCTTATTCTTCTTTTTAGATATTTTTTACATTTTCATTTAGAAAATATAATTTTATATACTCTGTATGAAAATTATATATATACTGGGTGACTGAAAAATAGCTTACATACCCCTCTAATGTTTTTTATGGTGGAAGTCAACTTACGAATTTCAAATGGGACCAGTGTCATTTGATATATAATTTTATAGAGGTTCATCAGACAATAATATTTATACAAATAAAATTAAATTCTGATCTCTCAAATAAAAATAGCAACCAATAATGTGTTTGTTTCTGATAGCTAGAAAACTACGGTTGTATGATCGCTTTAAATATTTTTTTATTTGAGGCACCCCAATTCTTTCTTTGAAAAAATTCTCCGAAGCTACAATTTAAAGTATTTGGCCTTTACGGAGTTGGTAGAGATGGCTCAAAAATTTTAGATGAAGCATATGATCATGCAATGATCGTATTGTCACTGTATCCCTGCATGTGATACAGTGTTTTAAAGGTCTTTGTGAGACTTTTATGGCTGCAACGCTTGTGAAGGTCTTAAAATAAAAGAATCACTAATTTTTTCTCTACCAATATGTTCATTGTACTGCCATTCGTGAAAACTGTGAATGTTATTTATACGGCTAAATGTTTATTGCTTTTTTGAGGGCTTGACATATCAAAGTATTGGTTCAGCGAAAACGGCAACATGAAATCATTTCACTATTCATTTTTTTTTTTATAGTAACTAGGATTGGATGCATATTGTTTAAAGAATAGCAGTTTTAGGAGTGAGTAGTTTGTATGCTAGATTTCTTTTGATTTTTTTGGTTTTAATGCATAATTAAAACAGTTTTATTGTTTTAAAATCGAATTTTTTAAAACTAATTCCGGGAAAAAAATCCTAAAAAAGAGTTAAAAGAGTTATTTATTTGTTACTTAACAGGAGTAAAAGAAATAATAATTACGGCTGTTACCATAATTTTAACGCAACTTCCTGTATCTACAAACCTATAGTTTTTAAGTATACACATCTATAGATATACAAACATGCGCGTGTATTAATTTTGGGCATTTTAAATTTTTCATGTCCGGCAGATGTTACACTTAGAATTCCTTAAAAATAAAAATTTTTAATTAAATTGAGATTTTGTACTTCAGGTAAATTCGTATTTCCATAAGCCACACATGTTTGTTTTTTTGTAGAATGCCCTATTTAGTGTTCAGTTGATGCTCTAATTATTAAGGAATATATATTTGTTGTAGCGTTTAATCCAACTGATTATTGCCGAAAATCGTTGATCAGTAACATGATGTTCAAAGTAGAAATTCTTTGATCTCCAGAAAAATTATGGATGTTTTGGTTCCCAATACCTGAAGGAGTTTTTATTTAATATAGGAATATAGGAGACATCCTAAAAATAAATTAAGAAAGAACTGGTTTGTATTCTCTAAGATATATATATATATATATCCCTAACAGCTTTCTCAACATTCATATTTTTCCTTACCCTAACCGATTTTTCATGTTTTTTGATTTTATGCTTTAGGGTAGACCCTGCTGAGGTAGCTGGTACATACATTTCAAACTTATAAAAGCAGTATACTTTTGATTTGATCTGATCGAATTTGGTATCTGAGTACCTTTTTGGGGATTATGTTTCCTGTCCGGTGGCTATAGAATAAGCCTGATTGCTAAAGTATTTGTTAGATGAAGCTAATTTTTGTTAATACCTCAAAATATTAAAATACTACTGACAGGAATAATATATTTTGTTATACATAAAAAAAA
>JAAAKQ030077558.1:18142-33866 GCA_010016005.3 Zanna intricata | reverse complement strand
TCAACAGGTACCTCTCCGACATGGTTGCACCTTCGGTCCAGCTACTCTGTATCACTGAGTACGCAAGCCCCCCCCACTATCGGCAAGGTCTCATGATTCGTAGAGGGACACATTTATTTTATATTAGTTTAAAATTGCAGTTTTTAATACTACCGATTTAATTTATTTCTTAGACATTTCTTCTGATACTTTGAGACAATTATACTTTAAAATAAATATCTTCATGAAGGATGGGATTCCAATTAATGAAAAAAAAAAAAAAAAATGAACAGGTTCTGAAAAATTACCAATTAATAAGTCTTTTTTTTCCAAACAGATGTAAGCTTAGGGAATATTGATAACATATTAATTTTGAAAATTATATTTTTATTAAAATTCTATTAACAACAGTAAAAAAAAGGTTTATTATTTTTATTGCTGAAGTTGAAAGTTTACAAAGTGTTGGTATCTCGACTACCAGCTATTTTCAAAGTGCTATTTAAGTGAGAATTGTGAAGTTAGAAACAAAATTGTGTTGATTTTCATGTAGAAAATAACAAAAATTCATAATTAACTATTATATAAAAAGAGAATAAAAAATATTTATCGCTAAAGGAAAAATTATTAAAAAAAATTTAGTATATAATATTACTTAAATACATATCCTCATCACACATCCTGCAATAATTAAAATATATATATATATATTTGTGTGTGTATGTGTGTGTTTGATAACATATATGTATAACATATAATTTATCTGTTCTTATTGCAAACATAACAGATAAAATACTACGTGTAATGATGTATATATATGAAGAATCAATACTAGTCTCAGATAGATAACTAAAAAGAAAAGAAATACCAAAACATAAACTTGAGCTGTTGACTGCTTTTATTTTTTTTAACCTTCGCTTAGAAACTAAAAGAATAAGTTTAAAAATGTAGTTCAGCCATATGAATATCATTCGCGTAAAAAATTTATTTATGTTCAAAATATTATTGAATTTATTCAGTACCTATCTTTTCTGAAGCAATATTTCAAGAAACTCTAAAAAACGATTTGGGATAAATAATAACACAACAAAATTAAAAAAAAACTTAACCTCAGAAATAGTGATAAGAATATAAACCAAAACATTATCTTTTAAAAAATATGCATTATAAATCCCTTGCGCGTTTCTAATTCTAGAATTTGTAAAATAACAAAAAATTAATACATAAAAGAATTTATATTCATATAAAATAATCATGCGAACGTGAAGTCAATGAAGCTACCAAGTACTAAAACCTTTCTCAACAAAGACCTGACCAGTATAAATTATTTATTTATTAATGTACAATGCTGGTGGAAACAATCCCTATGAAATACCCTTCTCTTCTAGACTCTACAAGTTTATTATTATTTAATGTATCTCCCAACTCCCAGCTCGTGAATACTAAGTTTTATAAACATATATATATAAGTTTATACGTTAGTACATTTTGGAATCGAACTTACTCGAAACAAAACTATAGGACAAAATTAGAAATTTATCAGGGTATAAATAACTAAGAATGTCCCGTCTACATGAATGTTTGTACTTCTGCACCGAATACCGCCTTATTTATCAAGAACTGCTAGCGAAATGAATAATTTTTTTATTAGTAAAATTAAATTAAATTATAATTAGTAAATTATAAAACCGTACTTAGGAAAATATTTATCTAAATTGTTTAATAAATTCGAGATAAGTATAAAATGAAAAATTATTGTATTGTTCGGTGTTATTTTTAACGTACAGTAATTATATTTTAAGTTGTTAAACTAACAAACTGAATCATATGTTTCCGGTTCTTTTATCTTATCCTCCGACCAGTAATCAGTGATGATTATCAGTACTATTACAATACTATATTTTTAT
The DNA here is from genome assembly GCA_010016005.3 of Zanna intricata. Taxonomy (NCBI): domain Eukaryota; kingdom Metazoa; phylum Arthropoda; class Insecta; order Hemiptera; family Fulgoridae; genus Zanna; species Zanna intricata. Next base: position 31,983 of record JAAAKQ030077558.1, on the reverse strand, counting down.
AACGATTAAACATAAGTATAATAAATAGAGGAAAAGAAAATAGTATACTAAGAGGGACAAGTTTCTACTTGTTTCACTTCACAAACGTGTTCATGCTTGACACTAATCGTTCCTTTCAATTTGTTTTTACTTATCCAGTCTCACAGTGATAGAATGTAAGTTAAGATTCCTATTTTTACTACTTCGCGTTTTTTTTTTCTCCGATGTTCCCGGTAATATATTTCGTTTGTACTAAATAACTCGTGAAAAATATTTGTTTCTATGTTCCAAAATTACGTATTTTGCCAGCTAATAAATTATTTAATCGGGAACACGAAGTAGTTTTGAAGATTTCGGTTAACCGAGAACGATGGCGTTGTAAGAAAAGGGAATGACGAGTTGACGTTAAACTTCTTTTGAATGCATGGTAGCAAGGATCCAAACTAAATCTGGACATTTAACGGGATACAAATTTGAACTGTAATTATGTACACATACTAAGAAACTTTATCATAGTTATGAGTGTGTTAAAATAGTTGAAGATTTAAGAATACATTTAATGGAGGATGAGTCAGTAACATAATTGAAGAAACATAAATAAAAGCTTGAAAAAATGATAAAATTTAAGTTGTGAAAATTATCATTAATAAGAGTGTAGTAAAGTAGCATTAATACTAACACGCCACTAATCCGAATTTTTAATGATAATATATTATATGCTTTTTCAGTAAGCAGTAGTTCTTGTTACATATAATAACAGAAAAATGTAAACATAAATATAAAATGTACGGGATCTACCCGGATTAGTGAACAAAAATATTTACTTATTCTTGAAATAAATCTATGACAATAATGGACCATTCAAATCAATTTTTTTATCTAAAAATAGAACATTATGAAAATGAGACAATGTGAATATAAGCAATTATTTTAGATAATAATATTAACACAGTAAAAATAGCGCAAAGACATAATACTTCGGTACCTTCACTTACGTTGGCCAACGGGGCAATTGTTTTGTTCAGGAGCGTCCCTGTGGAGTACGGTATTGGGGATTCCGAGCTGTCCGAGTTAATTGCGGTTATGCTTCTCGGTTTCGTTGTTCGCTAAGGGGGGAGGTACGAGGCATAACCATGATCTGTTTTTCCCGACGTTGGACGAAGGGAAGCCCTCTTCCCGGTTACAAAGTCGGGCTGAGGGTGGGCTGCTGTGAGATTAGCTCTGCTGAAGTCTTGCGCCACCCAGTGTGAGTCAGTAACTTCGGCCCTTGGCAAGGATTGTTCCATGAATAAAGAAATCGGAGCCCTTACTGCTACGTGCGAGCCCTGAGGTATCGGTATAGTGAGTAAGGCAGTACCTCACTCCCCGGCTCGGGCTAAATCTGTAGTAGACGGGTGTATAAAGGAATCCAGGCAGAATAAATGATCCGTGTCACGCCCAACCGTCTCTCTATGACATATTGACTGGCGTAATTATAGGTTATAGAGTCGAAAACATCCACAACTTCCGTGGCAGAGCGTTTAATGAAAAACTCTCGTTCAGGTGAGCCTTTGTCTTTGCAAGCGAAGAAGAGAAAGAGAGTCCACAGAGAAAAAAGATCGAAATAAGTTTCCAAAAGATTGAACCAAGCAATGAAGCAATGCCAAAATATTTGGTGATTAAGAAAACTGAAGGAGATTTTTCCAAGATCAGTGCTTTTGTGATCGGTCGAGGGATCACAGAAGCAGCAGGAAGAGCTATAAAGGAAACAAGGAAGACTGCGGTAGGCTTTTTATTGAGACCATCAATGACATACAGTCATGTGAGTTACTTAAAGCGAAGAAGACAGGGCTCATTGGCGAAGAGGCTATACCACATGGTACACCAAATAGTTTCAAACGAATAGATGTGTGCAGGAATTTGTTGAACTGCACTAAAAATGAAACTGTAGAAAAACTCTGTGGAAAGGGAGTTGTTGCACTAAATACAAAACTAAAAGACGTTGCACTAAATGACGAAACTGAAAAGTTGTATCCTCCGTATTTTGGTTACCCGTTGCATCCAAATGATCCGAACAGAGGTCCATCGATTTGTGTTAATTTTAAAGGACATTATAGTGCAAGATCACGAAAAAATCCGAAATATAAGGACGAAGTATCGATGCAGGAGGTAAAGACCATTCAGGAGGTCCCGTACTTTGAAGGGAGAAAATCAAGCTTAGCAGCACACCAAAGGCCACGTCTTATGCAGAGATTTCCGCTCCTACTTTAAACCAAAAGTAGGTTCAGCCTACTTTAAACCAACGATCTATCCGTTGGTTTATATATATGGATATAGGAACTGGCGCCAGTCTTGTTATGTCCTTAGAACCGATCATTGATCAATAAATTAAAAAACGAACTATCAGTGATAGCAATCCAGAACCTTCCAGGATAAAAGTAGATATGACTAAACAAAAGAGTGTTTCTCCATCGAGTAATGAGCCTTCGGCCGTATCAAAGGCGAAGGAAAATGAAACGAAAATGCAAAAAATCCGGAAGCCTAAGTGAAAATTGAAAAAAATTCCATATCAGGAAAATAAGAAAAAGGAAATTAAAATCTATAAAATGAAGATATAGATATAGGACGACATTCAGTGGAACGTTTGAAAACCGAAGCCTTTAAGTGAGAGGACTAGCGTTCTAGTCACCTCGCAAGCTGCAGCGAGGAGTGCATCGGGTCTCGATTCCGATGCACTGCTGACCGCATCATCTGAGTCGGTGTCATTTGATGCCGACATCAAGACATCCACTGTAATTTACTGCCGAGGATCAAAAGGAACCAGCACCGACGCATCAGAATTTTTCGAATTCAAGGCCTTCAGGAAGATGGAAATAAGAAACAAGAAAGGATGGCGTAAGCGTAAACCTAGACGATAAAACTGAAGAATGAAATATTTCTATGAGCTTTCAGAAATTTTTAATTAAAATATGAGTTCTTAATATTTTTATGATATAGCAGCATTTGAACATTTTTGACATTTAGTTGGAAATGGTTTGTGTGTATTAAGTGTTTTAATAAGTTTAAAAACTGTTTTTAGTGTAATAATTTTAAGTGGCAAGAGTCCTTTTCCCCTTCTCATATTGTATTTCTTTTGGGGTTTTAATATCCTTGGTAAATCTAGACTTGGATGAGATGTATGACAAGTCTAGTCTACCGATTGTCACTTGTGTTTTTAATAGGGAGGGAGAGAAATGTTTCTTCTTTTTTTTTCAAATGGGACCAAAGATCACTGTAATCGATGTCCTTAAAACTTAAAAAAATAAATAAATAAATAAATAAAAAAGTAATAAGCTGAAAATATTCCATTTCCGAAATACATGTAAGTAATAACAAAAATTAACTGCAAACAAAATTAATTAAATATTATTTAATATGAGAGTAAATAAACGAAAATAAATCATTTTATACGAAGAAAAAACTTTGTACAAAAATTTTGTAATTATGAAAGTCACTCAATCTAAAAGTTTACTTTTTTAATTTGTAAATCTTGAAGTATATATGTATAATATATATGTTACAAGTTTTCCATAAAAGTACATCTTTTTTCACGAACAGCTAATTAAAAATAAATTTAACTCAACAAACTGCTACTTCATCGTATTTTAACGCCTATATATAAAAAAGAAAACCAAAAAAAAAAACACACAATAAATTGAAGAAAAAACTACTTGGAAAATATAAAGTCATTTCGTTAAATGAAAAGAATTGAAGAAATTGTAAGAAAAGATAAATAAAATAGTTTAGAACTAAACTCTATTATTATAATGTTATTACATTAAAACTAACTGAAATACAAGAAAGTAGTTATGCCTAGAATAAATATTAACAAAAAAAAAAAAAATAGAAAAAAAAAGACGGTAAAAGAGTTGGAATAATCTCGAGGGATACGTATCGGAATGCAACCGCTGGTATTTGAGATCCCTAGAGGAGTACTGTGTAGAAATCGGAGGGCAGACACCAACAAAGAGGGAATGAGAAAGAGAGGAGAGAGCGACTAACGTAAGGAGAAGTAGTTCAAAGAAGTGTTGTCGATATAGGTAAGAGTCCCAACACCCATGCAGGAAATTACATCTAACTCAACACCTTTACTTATTTCATCTGCTGGCAATCCAATAAACAGGTCAACAAGCGTACAATTCGTATTCCCAGAAACCGTATAAGTTAGCCGACTGACAACGCATTTTATAGTTTTAATTTTTAATTAGATTAAGTTTCTAAGAATGAAATAGACATTAAAAATGAAATATACTGAATTGGCTAGCATCAAGAAATGTACACAAATAAATTAACCGCATTTAAGTTCCATTACTTTGAAACACAATTTGAACAATAAAATATTAATTTTACGAATACCGTAATGAATTTTCTTAAATAAATTTTTCTGATGAGGAATTATAAACAGAAGGGCGCTGAAATAAAACAAATGATTACGTAATTTAAAATGTAATTTTTTCTGTAATGAACTAGATAGATATCAATAGTGCTTAAAGTACTTAGTGTATTGAATTTTATTTGGTAATAGGTATAAGTAAACCGTGCATTTGTAAAACCTATTTACTTATTTAGTGTAATAACAATAATAATAAACATTTAATGTTAGTATGAGTACAATGATCTGAAAAAAGATAAGTGGCATACATTTTATAAATAATATTAAAAAATTGTACTAATTATTACTGATAATAAAGTAAAAATCAAATATTAGTTTTACTTCATATTTTTTTGTTTTAATTTTTTTACTGTTTGAAAATAACAAATTAAATACATTTTGATTAGTTTTTTGAATTAATATGAAACTATCTATTTATAAGACTTTAAATATAATTTTAGGATAGTCATAGGCCCAAATTATTTAGCAAAAATAATGATAAAATATAATACGAACGAAGTGAAGAAGAAAAACTTAATGAAAAACATTTTTTTTTTTTGAAGAACTGCAAAGTGGAATTAATAACCGTCTATACCAGTGGTTCTCAACGGGTGTGCCGCGGCACACTACTGTGACGCAAGATCGGCTTGCTGTGCCGCGAAACGTCTGACTGACATCTTTGTGATTATTTTGAAAAAAATACATATATATATATATATATATATATATATTTTATATAAATTGTAACACTTTTAATGTGAAATTTGAGCTTGTAGTTTCTTTCACAAAAGTTCAATGCGGGGTCGAATTGTTGACAAGCACAAATACATTTCTTGATCAACGGAGAGAAATCTCTCTCTTTTCTTATTTTTGATGTTCATTAGTCCCGAGAATCCTAACTCGCACAAGTAGATGGTTGAATAATGTAATAAAATGTTTACAGCTACCACTGCTATTACAGGATACTCTTTCTTTGTCAACAGCCAAATCTTTATAAGTGGTATATAATTATACTTTAATTGTAGTGTTCTATCTGTCTGAAGTTCAACGAGTAGTTATTCTTGCTCAAAAGACAATTCAGTTTGTGATTCTGACAACGCGGCGTGAGAATGCGCACCCACAATCATACTTATCAACAGAGATATTGGGAACATACTATGCCATTTGTCTTCAAGAGACATGAGGTAATCTAAAATTAGTTTTCCGTTGATATCACCATGAGGATCCACATCAAAAGTCAGAGGAAACATCTTCAAATTTTTCTTTCCTATGTGAGATTTCCATATTTGAAGTTTCTTCAAGAACCCTTTCGGTTTGTCACTTGAAGTCAGCCCATTTTCTTCAGTTCCTTGCATAGTTTCATTTAGGTTGTTTAAATGAGAAAATATATCAGCCAAGTATGCTACTTTGGCTAGTCTTGACGCAGCTCCCAGTGTTGCTAAGTCAGCGTACGCACTGTTGTCAAAACGTGCGGTGTGCTGCGAACCAAAAAAGGTTGAGAACCATTGATCTAAACAAATATTTTTTCGCCTATTTGATTCGAGAGATTCCGAAAGTCTCCAAATATCTAGTAACAGTTTTCTTGAGCAAGAGCCATAAGCAACTTCGTAATTTATTCGTGCTTTATTCGTACTTTAAAGTACGAATAAAGCATTAATAAAGCATTTTTTATTCGTACGAATAAAGTACGAAGTACTTTATTCGTAAGTTATATTCGTTATTCGAAGTTATTCGTAACTTATTGTATCTATTATCTGCCAACCCAGAATTGTTTTTAATTAAAATTCAACAACAAATTGGAGAACGAAATCATTGGTGATGCGATTGGTGAGCGAGGAGCCGCTGCAATTAGAATATAATTCGTTAAGTAGGATTTCAAACTAACAAAATGAATTACACTACGAAATCTAATACAAAAAGAATTAAGACTAAAAATTATATAAAAAAAAATAAAACATCTTTAAACCTTAACTCGGCAGTATGGAAGCTAATAAACGAGAAAAGAATTACGGTTAATTCGGATCAAATGCAATTGCTGTTGACAAATAGCAATTGTCAAAAGTTGTGGTTTTGTAATGTAAATCTATCGTCAGATATTCGGGAGTTAACAACTCATTCGATAACAGCAGAAATTAGATTACAAAGAGATATATTCGTAAATTATTCTTAACTTTCATAGAATTTTTAACAGAGAAGAGATAAATTAAGAATATATCTATTGAAAATAATAATAAATAGATAAATTTTTTTGATATTAATGAAAGATGAATATTATATTTGAAATATAAATTTAAATATATTTCAAGTAACAAATTTTGAACATAATTGTGGGTTTAACTGACGTACAAATGAAGCACAAATACTCTGTGATAAATTAAACATATCCAAATTAAAATTATATATTATAAAACAAGACAAAAGATTTCAAGCTCGTTTTTTTAATATTCCACACACACACACACGCACGCGCGCGCGCGCGCGCACACACACGCACACACACACACACACACAAATTAAACTTTATTATAAGGTTAATATCTCATCTGAATGTAAACGAGATACGAGCAGCAGAATAGGATGGGTTAGAAATTAAAAATTCACAAAAAAAGTGCATTAATAACTAACGTGAAAAAGTAGTAAATGTAATGAATTCAGGGGGGAAAATGAAGTTATTTTTTTGTATCTAAGTGAAATTTTTTACAGAGTAAATTTTGTAGTTTTGCTACAAAAAGTGGAGAAAATATTATTAACTATTAACAATTAAAGACGGACAAGATTTTATGCAGATGATACAGAAATTTGCGATTTATGCAGGTTTTCAGAAATGTAGCTCTTCTAATGTTGATATACCATCAAAAAATCAAATATAGGCATTGAAATGAGCAACTTTATTGCTATTGTTGCCTCATCAAGTTGAACTAAAAAAAAAAATCACACAAGTTCCCGAAAAGCTGATGCTGTGCATCTTCCGCTGCATCACCAATTCGGCGGGCAACAGTATCATTTGATAGAGGTATGGATAAACATTTTTTTGGCAAAATTATCTCCAGACATAGTTTCTACAATCTTAATTGCAACTGGCAAAATAAGCTTTTCACCAATGGAGTGAGGCTTTTTATATCTGGCTATTTTACATGAAACTTTGTAAGAAGCAAGTCAATCTTTTTCATTCACAGACAACACTTTTTTAAAAGTGATGTTTGCTTTTAATATGATTTTAATTTTAATTCAAAAAATTCTCGGGTTTGTTAACGTACTCATCATTTTGAAGCGTTTCCAAAAATGTCATTTAAGTTTATTAGGTTTCATACTCTCTGCTGCCAAAATTTTTGAAGAAATGACAGAAAGGGGCCTTTCATCTTCATTTACTTCAGTACTGGCAAACCCAGAATATAAGTATTCTTGATTTTATTTTCGGAACCACGTTCGTCTGTGTACTTGTTGATGCTTCACTATGGTCTAATGCTCGGTTACTCCTACTTAAAAATTTATCAATGATTTAATTCAATCAGTCACTAAATCTATTCCCTGTCGTGAATAATTAATATCGTGAATTGCAATTAGCAAGCAATTATAACATACATTTTCACGATAGAAAAATCGACTCGACTGAGACTGGCTGGAATTGAACAAGGTGCAGCATTTATATACAATCGCGTAGACGTTCCAGAACCACGAATCAAATCGGAATTTCTTGCAAAGCCTCGAGAATTTCCGATCTGGTGAACGTAATACAGAGAACAATAGAGAGACATCGATTCTGGTTTTGTAAATGCAGTGGTCGGTGTTGCAAAATATCAATAAACTTACTTATTCCTGGTAATTTTTAAGGTTTGTAATTAAGGTCGTAGTGCAGCTTTAGCGTCTCAAAATACATTATTATTGTATATATTGTGTTGTATAACAGGGGGGAGATGCGATGAAAATTATGATTGAAAGTTGGGCACGCAAATACTGAAAGTTTGAGAAAAAACGCGACGTAAGTAATGAACTGTAAATGATTAAGATATAATCTCCAAACCAGAGATCAAAATCGAAATTTTCATTAAGCCTGCATTATTAGATAGCTTCACCAACTATGCTTCTGAATCAGCTACTGTCATGGATTAAATCAAGAGTTTAAATGAAAGACATTTAAAATGAAAAGCAGTTCATGATGGAAAAAAAAACAACATTCAGAATAAATGGATGCAGATACTGTACAATGGTTTTAATTAACTATGTGTGTGTGTGTGAGTGCGAATGCTTGGGTTTATGACCGAGCGAGTGAGTAATATAAGAAGAGCATTTTCAGTTTTGCCGTGGGCGGCAAAAACTCTTTAAACTAATCCTGTTTATATTTCATATTTATTCACAATAATTCATTTTATTAAAGCTTTTATGATAAAAGCAAATTTATTTGCAAAGGCACTTAAACTAAAAACAAATAACGAAGAGGATTTTTTAATTTCTCTAAGTATGAGTACCATTTAAAATTATTTAACTTAGACAGTATATGTACATCAATCACATCATTAATTCAAATAATATTTTGTTAACAATTATAAAACAACCTAAAGTAATAATAATTATATCAAAATTAAACAAAAACTTTAACTATGATAATTACACAATCGGGTTTAGATTACTGCACAAAGAAAATAGAGATTAATAGACGAATATGTTGGAGATAACTGCTGCATTAATACAGATATGAACAGTTAATGTACATAACTTTTACCCTTCTGCAACAAGCTACGACTTCACTTTATGTACATTCCACAAAGTCCAAGCGCAAATGTTCGTTACAGCTGATGGTTTTACAGTTTATACTTATATAACGTTATATCTCAGATGAACGGTTAATTAATTCAGCTATATTAATACAAATTTTAAACTAAAGTTTTATATATTTCTGCTGCCTAATTTAATACTTTATTGAAAATAAAAGTTATTTAAAAAAATAAGTTAACAATTTTGTTTATATATAAATATATATATATATATATATATGTGTGTGTGTGTGTGTGTGTGTGTGTGTGCGCGCGCGCGCGCGTGTGTGTATACAGTAAGAATGGTTATAGTAACATCGGACATAGTGACCAAAAACTTGTATTTTGGTTGTTTGGTATACCAAACCAACCGTCTCTCTTTATCTGTTTAGCCTCCGGAACTATCGTAAGATATTACTTCAGGAGATGAATGAGGATGATGTGTTATGAATCTGAATGAAGTGTAGTCTTGTACATTCTCAGGTCGACCACTCCCGAGAAGTGTGGTAAGTGAAATCCACCCACCAAAGAACACCGGTATTTCACTACCCACCAGTATTTGTGACCCAACTTTCAATCATAATTTTCATCGCATCCCCCCCTGTTATACAACACAATATATACAATAATAATGCATTTTGAGACGCTAAAGCTGCACTACGACCTTAATTACAAATCTTAAAAATTACCAAGAATAAGTAAGTTTATTGATATTTTGCAACACCGACCGCTGCATTTACAAAACCAGAATCGATGCCTCTCTATTGTTCTCTGTAATACGTTCACCAGATCGGAAATTCTCGAGGCTTTGCAAGAAATTTCGATTTGTTTCGTGCATACGATCTAGTATTCAAAATACCAAACCAACCAGGAGACAAATACACAAATACAGCATAAATGCTGTATTTATGTTAATACATAAATATAGCATTTATATTGTTAATAATTACATCGATTGTAATGACAATACATGGATATTATAATGACAATACTTCTATACTAATGACTGTACAAATACTGTACTAATGACTACTGGGTATAATGACAATACTTGATTATTATGACTTATTTTTTCTATTGTAATGAAACGTTTTAATTTGCACACCGGATCCAATCGGTGTGTCAGAAAATAGCTAGAAACCATTTACCAAAACTAAAAGAGGGATATTCGGACGAAAAAATCTACAGTGCTGATGAATTCGGTCTCTTTTTTAAACTGACACCAGAAATAACTCTTCGGTTTAAAGACGATACGTGTTCCGGGGGAAAATTATCAAAAGAAAGACTATCAGTACTAATTGCTACAAATATAATTGGCTGGTTATTGGCAAAAGTGCTATCTCCGATGTTTTAAAAATTGTAAATCGTTTTCTGTTATGTATGAAAGTAACAAGAAACCTTGGTTGACAAGTGATATCTTTAAGTCTTGGTTACGAAAATGGGAATTAAAGATTGAAAATGACAAAATACTGCTGCTCATTTACAATTTTCCGGCTCAATCACACGTTGAAAATCTTTCGTGTATAAAGTTAGTGTTCTTATTTATAAATATCAGTCTTAGAGCCCTTAGATCAAGGCATGATCAATTTGGTAAAAGTCAACTACAAAAAAAACACATAATTTTACAAATCATACATGATTTAGATAAAAGAAAAGGACACAAATAACTATTGTGAATGCTGTAATTACGTTACAAAGGTGAGGGGAATGAGGATTCTCCGCTAACTCTAAAAAATTGCTTTCGACAGGCAGGATCCTTACCAAAGTCTGGCAAAGTTACTGATGTTGCATGCGAAGAAGAAGCTTTAGAGGAATGGAGCCATAGTCTACAAAACCAATCGTTATCAACTGCATTGTTTGAAGATTATTATATTGATTGAAGGTTGACAAAGATTTAGAAACGCATGAAACTGTAATACGTAATGATGTAGTAGCTTCTATACTACCAGGAATACACGGGAACGGTAGGTAGTGAAAACGAAGATAACGATGAAGACATTAACCCACCAAATCATCCGGAACATTTAGCGGCAATGAAAAACGACTGCCGGTTTTTCAATTTTACAGAAATTGTTAATGAAGGAAGAAAGAACGTTTGGTTTGATATAGAAATGAACCTTCAAATACTGTATTACAACGCGCGTTCAAAACAAAGCAAAATAACCAACTTTTTGCAGAAAAAGTAATTTTTACAACGTTTCCCTATCTTCTACTTTACTGCATAGTATTTATTATAACATATTTTTCTTTGTTTTATATTATTTTATTACAGAAATAAATCATTATTATTTTTAATGATTACTATTTTACAATATCCTTGTAAATTAAAGCTACCTAAACTTCGGTTATACTGATCGTCGGTTCCTTGGAGATCACTATAAACAATATTTATATATAAGAAATACAATAAAAAAAGACGAAAATCAGACAAAAAATATAAAGAAATTCAATATACTTTTCTTTTCTTTTCCGGATATCTATATCGTATATTTATATAGTACTAGCATTTCAATCGAGGCTTTGTCTGCGCTGTCTGGTTAGTTGCAAAAAATCGGTTATTTTGCTTTGTTTCGGACTCGTGTTGTATTGAAGGTTCTTTTCTACATCAAACTAAATATTCTTCGTTCCTTCATTAGCAATTTCTGTAAAATTGAAAAACCGTCAAACGTGTTTCATTGCCGCTAAAAGTTCCGAAAGATTCGCGGGTTGATGTCTTCATCGTTATCTTCGTTGTCATTACCTTGTCCCCGTCTATTTCTGCTAGTTCTGAAGCCACTACATCATTATCTGTTACAGTTTCATGCGTTTCTAAATCTTTGTCAACCTTTTGATAATCTTCAATATGAAGATAATCTTTCCCTGCGCGGTCAATTACTTTTTTTATTTTATGTTTTTCAGTCAAGTAACCAGAAGCAGGTGCAGCCAGTCGCGTTGTACATACAATAACAGTGGTCGTGCTGGTGAATCGCTGCGCCTTACACCGTCCCACCTCTTAAAAAATTGCAATTCAAAAAAGACCCAGAACGGTTTTTAGATGTTTATTTTAAGAATATTTGTAAGTCCCAAACTAGTGAATATCTCGTTAAGTACAGTCAGAAATGGGGAAAATTTTTAATTATTATTCAAATATATTTTCACCTTTCTTCACCCCTTTCGAGGTTGAATTTTGAAAAATCTAGAAATGTTTTTTTACATATATACATAAAAAATACACACACACAAAATATCAACCTCATATCTTATATCAAGCTCATATCAAAAAAAATTCGAAGTCAATTTTAAACTCTTTAAGCTTGGAATTTCAAAAATCTAAAAACTAATTTTTATATATTCACAGGAAGATTACATGCATAAAAAATCAAGTTGATTTCTTCATTTATTACAGATATATTAAAAAAAATTGTAAATATAATTGTTACTCTATTTTAACCATTTAAGCTGTAAATTTCAAAAACTTCTTTATTACAGTGAACTTAAACCGTAAGAAGAACATGTTTACAAATTTTCATCAATTTATCTTCAGTAATTTTTGCTGAACGTTGATGAATTAGTCAGCCAGTCAGGCCAAGTTGCTTCATATATTTAATACTTAAAATAAATACATATTTTTAAAATATGTATATATTTAATATAATTTCAATGAAAATAATATTTTTTACCTACTTCAAACATTTAATTTTCGCTTGATAATTAATTAAATTGAAATACAATATCAAAACAAATAAATTCGAAAATAATTAACATTAAATCTAAATCAAGATTTAATTACATCGAATGAAATTTTACCATTACGTTCGTTAAACAACTAAACGTAATTTTCCAGTTCACTAAAACTGAACTACTTTCACTATGAAAATTTTGCAATAAGAATAGAGGAACTAGGATAAGAATAAAATTTCTCGTAATAATCATGCAATTAGCAACTAAACGTTTGCATGAATAATCTAGTGAACAAGTGAATCAGCAAAATTATACTAGAGATAATCTTAATCTACAGCGAACATTTTACTCCTGTAAAATAGCATATTATGAAGTATTCGATAAGACAAAAATACGACGTGGAATTAAAACTGAATTAAAAACGGCTGTAATATAATTACAGTTTTTAGTACTTTTTTTTTATTGGAGGATTAAAATGCAATAAAACAGTACAATCAAATAAGCACTATATGAAATACGACTACATTAAAAAACTGCTTATCAAATATTTAAACAATTCTTTATTTTTGTTCTATTAATTTATACAATTTTTTTAATTTAGTTAATAATTATAAAATACTTTTTACAATGTGGTATTTAAACCACATTGTAAAAAGTATAAAGTATAAGTTAAAATAATAATGTTATAGAATTTCTCAGTTGCTAGGGAAAATTATTTACATGTCTAATTAAACTGGGATGTAACTTACATTAGAATGTATTTTTGTTTATTATTCTTAACTCTTTCCGCTTAGTAGGAGAGCTTTTTTTAATTAACAAAAAGTAACATTTTTTATACAGTTTTAAAACAACACATAATAACGAAAAATATAAGTTAACACAACAAAATAACATGAAGATATCAAATTTATTTCACTTACTTAAGTTATGTAATAAAATATTTTAATGAATTGTATATTTTAGGAATTACCTACTTTATCAATTTCAGAATAAGCAGAATAAGGTCAGAAGGTCAGAATAAGCAAATATTTCGCTCTTTCACTGACGTATTTCGTACGTAT
>JAAAKQ030077558.1:0-13132 GCA_010016005.3 Zanna intricata | reverse complement strand
CAAACAATACGCTTAATACAATTTATGTAACTCAATAATTGTGTACAGAGAAGATTTTGTGTGTGTGTGTGTGTGTGAATGTGTGAACTAATTTTATCTTCCAGCTATACAGGCTGAGCTAAATTCATTCCAAAATCGATTAAAACTTAAATTGAACTCAAATTAATGTAGAAAGGAAGGGAGGTAAACAAACTAAATATCTTTTTGTCATGCGATATACAAATTACTCGTGAAAGAGACCTCGCTATTTGAAATCAAGTTTTATTTAACGTATCATAAAATCTAGTAAAATATAATTTATTTGTGTAAAATAAATAAATTATAACCGCGAGTAATTAAATTCAGTGATGAGTAGATGTTCTACTCATCACAAAGTAGGCGTTTAATGAAAATTAATTGTGATCAGTCTTTACTGATTGTTTTTTTTTAATAAAATATAAAGTACATCAACGTTAAAACGCGTTATAGTAATTATTATAAAGAAAATTACAATAAGTATTGTTGTCTTATACAGAACGAAATTAGTAAATCAATCGATTGTGAAATCTGATATTTAAAAAATACATAAACAAGCTACATTACAAAAAATGTCATAATAATATTGTTCAGGTCCTGGATAAGATGGTGAACTGCATATCCTTACAATCTTAGTGTCTGCAGCAGCTGGAAGGCTCAGAGAGTATCTTAGAAACTGAAAACTAAAAAAATTAGTTAAAAGATCAAAGTCATATTGAGTGAACCGATATCTACATACATTTTAACGAAATTAAAAAAAGCTGTAATTCTGTACGTTGTAGGCATTTTTTTTATTTCTTAATTTTTTTTTAGCTAATGATCATAGTATTAAAAGGAATAAATAGATAAAAAAATAAAATATTATCTTTATTACGTCACTTCTAAAGTGGTTTAAACGATTACAATATAAAATAGGTCACGATAATAATAATAAAGAAAAAATGTAAATGAATTATGATTATCAACACAGAAGCAATATAAGTAGTATCAGGTTTTATTTAATATTAAATTTTTTACTGTAATATAATATCAAAAGTAAATAAATTTCATAATTAATTTATAAAAAGCAGAATATAGAATATCATATGTACTTTTTTTTCTAGTCAAGGAAAACAAAAGAGAAAGAAAAAGATCTCATCCTGAAAATAAAAAAAATTCTCGCTTAAATTTCCAGCTGTACAAAAAAAAAGAAGAAATTACGGATTTTGATCAAAAGTAATTTGGCGTTTATAAAATATATGATATCAAACAAATTATTTTATGAGTATTGGGTTAATAAAAACATTTGAATGATTTTAAAAGTATATCTAAACAACTAAAAAACGTCTCAAAGAGAACATACTGTATCCAATATGATTTTAATAAATCTATAACAGTACTATTAATAATACGAAGCACTCAAGCGAGAATTCATAAAAAATTGTAGGCAATAATTTTGGAATTTAAAAAATATTTCTCACCAAACTCTTTATATCAAACAGATATAAGTAAACCGATTAACACAAATTGGTTTAACTGAAAGAAATAATTAAATTCAGTAGCCCTTTAACATAATAGTAAACTAATAAATTACTGAGAAAAGGGAGTAAAATGCAATGAAATTATAAAAATATTTAAAATACTAACAACCAAAATAAAATACGAAATTTAACAGTTACTGCATGTAAGTAAAACTGAAATTGTAAATTTTTTTTTGAGACCAATGAATTAGAAAATTTTAAATTTTATGGAGTTTGAGAGAACCAAATGAATGTGAACGGATGAAAGACCTATTCATTTCTTTATAAATAATAATATTCTTGTATCCAATATACTAAACTCTTAGAAAAATAATTAAATTTTTTAATAAAGTATTTTCTAAAAAAATAAAGCGTCAATTGAAGCACAAAATCCTACTGAGGTTTGATATTTTTCACCAGGTACTTAATTCAACACTTAATACGCAGGGTGTCCCATAAGTTTTAAGACTGTGACTATAAAAGATGCAAAAAAGTTTGAAAAATTTTTATTCAAAGTCTCTGTTATGTGTAATAATACACATGTTGGCACGATCTTTCAGCCTTTTCATGCCTTTCAAAAACTCCTCTTTTGAAATAGTGTTTAACATGTAACTGATTAACTTGTTCAATACGTCACGGCTTCTTGTTCTCGTCTATCAATGCAAAATGGTCCCCTTTCAAATCCATCTTTTATTTGGAGAACAGGAAGTAGTCAGGGGAACTCAAATCAGGTGAGTACAGTGGGTGACTAAGCACAAGAATCATATTTTTTGGCGAAAAATTCAGTGTTAATCGCCGCGTTATGCGTTGGTGCGTTATCGTGCAAGAGGAAAAAAGAACGAACTCTCCACAACTCGGGTCTAATAGGTAAAATTCTTTTGCAAAGGCGTCCAGCACTTGTCGGTAGAATGAAGCATTTACAGTACATGAAGCATCTTGAAGAACAAATAGTTTGTGGACGATGCCTTTAGAGTCAAGAATTGACCAACATTGTCTCAAATTTTGATTTTTCAAAACGTAATTTTCTTGGTTTTCTCTACCCTTTAAAAAAAGGTTATACAACAGAACAACAGTAGTACAAGACATAATAGATCCACAATAAGCCAATTTTAACATTTCGAACATTTCCGTAACACTTGAATCGGCTTTAAAGCAAAATTTTTCACAACACATTGTTCGTTATTTTTATTCATTGTGAAATTATGACCCCGACCACTTTTTTACTACCACGCTAACAGATACTGGAACAGCTGTATGTGATCCGATGGACTTGAAACTTCGTACGAGGGAGAGGAAAATTATAGTAACTAGTTCCCAAAATTTCATCAAGATAGTGCTAGTAGTACCGATTTTATAGCCACAGTCTTAAAACTTATGGGACACAATTGTGTAGTCATCATAAAAAAAAGTTTCCAAAACTAGTACGAAAACTAAATAAACATGTTAATAAATAAAAACAAGCACTTGTATTCTTTCTAATTCCATATTAATTAAGTCCCTCCTGAAAATCAAATAGTCATTCGCATGAATAATAATCATATTGATCAAGCGTATAAGATTAATTAAGGAACACGATGTATTATTTCATCACTGATGGATTATTCAATTACACAATTTATTCCGTACAGGATCTTAAATTTAGACGTAAAAGTCAATCCTATCAAGTCTAACTAGTACATTTTATATCTTGGGTATAATAAATACATCATAGATATAAAAGAAAGTGTAACAGATAATGTAAAGTGAAAGATTAATCTACCTTGTAATCTATACACCAAATATGGTAAGGAAAATAAAATAATAAAGAACTTCATATTTAATAATTATATATTGAAAATAGTTTAGTTCTTATTTAAAAAAACTGTATTTATAAAATAATAATTGAATAAAAACACTAGTTTGGCTGTATTAATTAGTAGTATAGCAATAAGAAATGTTAATACATAAATTTAACTTCGCTTAATTTAATGAGACGAAGATAGTTTCTAAAAATAATTTATTTTATTATACGCTTTACAGCATTAAAAAAAAATAAATGTTTGGATTTTTTTTAATGATCTGTTTGTACAGATACAAATATTATTTAATTAAATTTAAGTAACGATTTAATTAAAAAATATTTTTTTGAAATATTAATTTCTTATCATTTACCAATAATTATTCTAATTCAAATATTTAATTCTTTGTTTTAATAGTGATTGTTGTTTATTACTTAATTAAAAAAATATTATTTGAAATACAGGAAAAAAATTATTTATAACACAACTAAACCTATTCTTTGTTCCATTTATTTCATTATAACCAAAGCTACTACAAAAAAGATGTGGAAAGAGAATGGAATCTTAACTATGTATATTTGGTAAAAATTTCAAGTCTGATAAAGACTTTTTTCTGTTATAACAATCACGAATTAACATGTATATATTCATACATAAATATAGATCAAATTGAAATCTTTTCTTCTGCAAAAAAAAAATAATCTTGATTTAAAAGTATTGTGAAAACTGTTTTGATCTCGTGCTCACTAAACTTTTTTAAGTAACAGATACTTTGTTTTTACAAAGTATAACTTTAAAATAAAATAAATTTAAAAAAAAGAAATAAAAAATATTTGATATTTTTATATGAAAATAAGTCAGTAATAGTTTGTACTTGGCATACATTTTTAAAAATCGACAAGTTGGAAAAGCCGAAATAAAAGTTACTTCTTTAAAAATTCTAACCGATTTAAATAGGAGCCAAAAAAGAATTTGCAGTAACTCATTCGCTGTAACCAATTATATTACACAACTAAAAATTAAGATGTAGTAATTATAGATCTAACCGTATTATATTTACTCGTGTATATATATATATATATAAAATAACAACACGCCCAGCAAATAATTATTCATAATCATCGCCCTGCAAAAACTAATGAAGATAAATAAATGAAAATAAGATAAATTGATGAAAATTTGTACTCACATTCGTCTTATGGTGTAAGTGCATACTATGAAATTATTTTTTTTTTAAATTCGAGTTTAAAGGGTTAAAATGGAAGAGCATTAAATTTTATTCTTTTTTTAGTTTTCTCGGTAACAATTGAAGGTGAATTTCTGTATTTTTTATGTGATCAATTTATAAATTATTGAAATTCTACCTTAAAAGGGTGAAGAAAGGTAAAAGATCAATAGATTTGGACTTGCAGATACTGTTCAGATAAATATCTATAAACTATTATCGGGTTTTTTTAATATAAATATTTTAAGGCATTAAAAAACATTTCTTCTTGCCTTTTCTGCTACACATACTGAATCAATCTTTATGGTATTTGGTAACATTTTGATTGTAGCTTATGTTTGTAATTCTGATTATATATTTCGCGAGCGAAGCCGCGAAGAGAAATGCTTATATATATATATATATATATATTACCATTACATATAAAATTATTTATCATAAATAAACTAAAGAAGATAAACTATTGAATTAAAGTGTAATCTATAAAAATAACATCCATTAAGTTTTAAAAATAAAATTATCAATTTATTTGATGAATTAATTATTTATTACATACTTAACTGTATAGTCTAGTTTTATTTCCGATTTAAATATAACTCTTTGTTTAAGGTTAATTATCCTATTGCATGGAGTGTTACATTTGCCCTATTTTCCATTGTTTAAAGTAGCCATTACCAACATTGTTTAACAACACATACACTAAATTCAACATTTCACTTGTCCGACAACTAAGGTGAATTATAATTTTCTGTTGATAGTTTAGGAATGAAGAGAAACTGCCGTATAAATATTGTTTACTCGTATAATATTTATTTACTAACTAATGTATTTTGATTAATTTAAGCATAAGGATTTTTGAATTCATTCTAGTTTTTAGATCTCATTGTATTAGCTATCTAGTTTTAATACCACTTAACAATTAGTTTCTTTATGCAAGTAAAAATAACAAAAACTCTCTAATAAAAGATAAAACAGTACGAAAAATAAAAATAACGTAAAATAATGGTCTTACCAGTCAATAATTATTAAATTATTAAAATAAGGATTAAAACAGACAGATCTTTTCTTTGAATTAAATATTCAATACGAAAATATATTTTTTTAAATAATGCACAAATAATAATATAATGCGATTCAAAAGGATGATGAGGGAAATTTTAGTTTATTAATGTATCAGATGATTACCAATTAGATATGATGAATAATGTAATAAAATTAAACAGAAGATACATGAATGGAAATATTTTGTAATTAAAAATATAGCCAAAACCAATGGAATGTTGCAGATAATTAATTAAAATTTTAGGAATGCAACAAAACAAATTAATCATGGTTCTAAGTTCACGACTTTCTTCGTAACGATCTCAGACATGTAGAGTTAGAAAATTCAAAGAACGTAACTTGATGTAATAATTTATCCAAATAGCCTATATTATGGAATCAAATTAAAATTTGAATTCTTTTTACACAAAATGCGTTAAATCTGTTATTTTTTTTTATTTTACTTCTTATTTATGAGGGATGAAATTAATATGTATATTAAATAAGAATTTAAATGTGGATGACTTACATGAAGTTCAGTTCTTGCTCACGTAAGTTTCCTCAGAAGACAGTTCTATTAATTGGATTTAGCGACATACATTAGAATTTAAATCAGATTAAAATTGCTTTTAAGTAATGGTAATCGAATCCAAAGTAAAAGATACTAATAGAGCGGGACAGGTAGCCTCTTGGTGGAGGAACGTGTCGGCTTCCCACAAGCGGGGAGTCGCCACGCTCTAACGATCCCAAGAGAACTCCAAAGGGGGCTCCACTGCAGGAGCCCAAGCAGAAAGGGCAAAAAACAGGTTTGATCTACTGTTACGACTTCCAGGGCTGGCCGATGATACTTCGAGAGTCGATTCCAGCTGCCCCTGGAAAACGGTGAGGAAGGTTTAGTTGGTAAGGGGTGGGAACAACACTGCTCATGGATGCCACGGCCTCATGTTCTAGTGTCCACTTAGCTTATGCTAGACCAGATTTATGTTAGGGCGACTAGCGCCCTAGTTTCGAGGCCGATACACCCTTTGAAGACCCTGCAGGGCGTGCGCAAACGCATTCCTACCTTCATCGGTTAAACAAGAAAAAAAAAGTAAAAGATATTTAATAAAAGAAACCATGTCAAGAATAACAAATTTCACCTAAGGAAAAAATAAAACCATTTTTACGTTCACAACAACGAATACGTGGAGAGGAGAAATATTAATAAAAAAACAGCAAGGGAATTTTTGAGTTGACAGGAAAGACAAAGAAACTTCTGGAATGCTTAAGATATTTTATTGTACTTTATATCGCTGTTTAAAATATCGGCCTTTCATTGAGGTTTCGGAAATACAAAATGATTAAAATACACTAGAATTGGTACAAACAAAACAAAATCTCATATTATTTACATTATAAATTTCTATAATTCGATTTTAATCTGCTTTACCCGTCCAAGGGAAATTCATCCAATTACCCAATCGGTAGACCAGATTAGAAATGTGATGTAAAAAATGAATATGAAGTAAAAAAAAAAATTCATATAAGAACAACATTATTTGTTTCGCCATTAAAAAATTAATTTTAATGAATAAAGTGAGGATGCTAAAATAAAATTAATTATTTAGTGAAGGCTACTAAACAATAATAACCCTACAAAAACAAAATATATGTATAAAATTATTGACTTAATGATTTTTTTTAAAATATATATTTACCACACATCCCATTACCTAGCTTAATTACTTACCCAATATCGCTTCGATAATTAATTCAACAAATGATTATAATTATAAATGAAAAATAACGTAACGGAACAACTACTTTCTATGACTGACTGAAAACAATTGATTCAATTTGCATATTAATTGATATATGATAGCTGAAATTCAAATAATAATTCACTTTACATTATAAGCTCATTTATCTTTGTCATAATATAAATTTATGTTACCTAATAAGTTATTAGGTCAGTAAAATTCAATTTGAAACAAATAGATCAATAGATGATCGTTATTGTTTATATAAATTAGAAAAAAAAACTCTTCCGTAATTCTGCGCAAGAAGCCCCCGACATTTAGTTAATTTATTTTGTTTCTTTTAGAAAAATGTCAATTCATTCTAATTTAAAATTTAAAAATAATTCGAAAACGATTCAGGTAATCTTCATAGATTTTCACAAGCACAACTTCTACACAACTACACATACATTAGTACTGCATATCTAAATTTCAATGAAATTGATCTAGTAGTTTTGGAGATTTTCGAACCACACAATTTTGTACACAGGACTATATTATATTTATATGTAATAGAAAGCTCTATTTTAAAGTTAAGGTATTTTCATACACTTAGTATCTCAAAACGTAAAGAAACTTCCTTTTCATCTCTCAATCCTATCGCGCGACCAAGAGTAATAACTTACTTTCCTTAAAAATTAGTTTATGTTATCTATTGTCGATCCAAAATTGAGCGTAACTCAAGAACGACGAAACTAATCTGCATCAAATTTTCACTTGCACATTACTACTACATAATATCTAAATTTCAATGAAACTGATCTAACACCTTTGGATATTTTCGAGAAACAGAATTTTATATTAGCATATATAAATGTATGTGTGTGTGTGTGTGTGTGTGTGTGTATGGAAACTCTATTTTAAGTAAATGTTTTTTCGTATACCTCATATCTCAGACTTACACTTTTCACCCCACTATGCGAAAGAAAGACTTTTTATAGAAGTCTGTAAAAAGGAGATAAACATATAAATAATAATTGTTTAATAAAACTTGTATAACAATTGTAAAAAATATTCTTACATTTCTAAATATCAATCAATGAAAAGAATGAAGAATGAAAAAGATTGATGGTGCGAGGATTTGTTTGTTTTTCGAATGTTCTCACATTTTTATTTTAGCTGCTAGGCGAGAGAGATGGTGGTGCGCCGGACGGCAGCACACGGCTCCTTTCACGGCTCTCCCCGTTAGAAGCAGTCCGTTGTCGATTAATTTAGTGATTAATTAATTTCTGAGCGTATTTACTTTTATTAATATATTTTATATTTGTATTTTTAATTACTTATTATTATTTATTAATTTTGTTAATTTAATTTTATTAATAAAAGAAAGCTTCTCCCGCTAGAAGCAGTCTCTTATCGATTAATTTGAAGATTATATTTTATCTAATTTCTAACCGTAGATTATTTTATATCAGAATTTTATTTATTATAATTATTATTTATTAATTTAATTAATAAAAGAAAGGGATTTAGTTAATATTTAGCATTAAAAAAAAGTTTTTAATTAGCGGGAGTCATATGTGCCAACTACCCGGCGCATCACGCGGTCCGCTCTACGCCAATATCAGCAGCTGAACTGGCAACTAACAGAATTTTGCACAATTACACGTTAGACTAAACAAAACAAGACGGCGATAACCTCCCTGTTATCAATATGGCTAGCGTTAAACATTATATTTCTATTAAAACTATTATCTACTTACTCCTTACGCATATTTTAAATATAAAAAAAATAAAATGTCCAGAAAAATATTCTCTACTCACAAATATTTCTTAAAATATTTCTGTAATAACGTAATATTGTCACAAACATGAGGATACAAACGCATCGATGGTCCATGGAGCAGAGCCCCCTGGCTAGACATCCGGTAAGCGAAGCGAGTCCGACCGCTTAGTTTTATAATAAATACGATTTTATAAATAATTCGATTCACATTACTTGAAACCATAGCCTATTAAATTATTATCCAATTTAATGGTAAGATCAAACGACAATGGACAAGTTACGTAAAATTTTTTTTTTTTTTAATATATAATAATAATAAATTATAATTATAGTATTTCATCATCAAACAATCATTATCATACTTATTTATTTTTTGAAAACATAATACGATATGCCTTCTTCACCCAGATAAGTATTATTGTATTTCAAATTGAATATGGAGGTTTCAAAGTGATGTAATTATTAAGTTACATATATTTTCTTACATTGATCAATTATAAACGAAATGAGTAACCAACTCAAATAGTTTTTTCTATAAGTGTTTAATATGAGCATAATCGTCACACGGCACACGTGCAGCCGATAGGAGAGTGCATCGCATCCTTTAATCAGAAGTATGGAGTAATTGATGCGATTACTGATTTAATCCTGTGTCTCAAATCGGGTAAGTCGGCTGATAACAGTAGCACATACACTTGATCCTTTATAAACTCCCAAAGAAAAAAATCACACGAGGTCAGATCGGATGAACCAAGGTAAACAAGCTCTGTCAGCTGATCCCCGGCGACTAATCCCACGTTCAGGAATAATTTCATTCAAACCATCACGTAAAGCATTAGGCTGGTGTAAAGGCGCACCATCTTATTTCCAAACAAATTTTTCTATGGTTCGTACTGTAGTTGAGGAAAGAGCCATAGTTACAGCATGTCAAGATAGTTTATTCTAGACATACTTGCTTCCGCGAAAGAGAATCGCCCGTAAACTTGCCGTCAGAATACGACACAAAAAACATTTAGTTTTAGGGAGTCTTGTTCACCCAGCAATATTTCGTGAGGATTTTCTGATATACAGTTACGTATATTATGAGTGTTTACTATTCCACTAACGTGGAATGTTGATTCGTCACTGAACGAGCACGGAACGATAAAGAAAGTGTTCATCGTCACGGTGCATAATTTCGTTTGGGGTTGCCATGCAAAAGGTACAAAAAAGCAGTTTAAGAGCTTGGACCACTGATCTAACTGAATAGAGGATCCCATGTATTGGAAGTGGTAAAAACTAGAACAACCAAATGGCTAGAACTAAATGAAGTGAAACGGCGCATGCGCAGAGATAAGTGTAAGAGTAGAGTTAAAACCACTTTTTAAACCGATGTAGTAGAAGTGTTCTGATTTTGTATTTTGAACACTGATTTCTACACAAATTTTCTACAACTGTCCGTTAATTATTAACGGACGTTAATTACTATTTCGCTTGTGTTGAGAAAAGTACCGTTCTTTTGGTCATCTGACTTGAATAAAATAAAATATACTATTAGGATTATAGTCGCGCAAGCGTAAAATGGTAATGGTTATATTTGGTTCCTACCACTTATTCTGCAGCGCTGCAGTATGCTTATATTTATAATTATATTTTATATCTAATTGTATTTTATGCCATAAGGATCCTCTATCCAGTTATAAAGAGAACAGTAGCTTGGATAAAACTGATATTGTTTAATTTGCTCTTTTATTTAATGTATGTGAAACTTTAGAACTATTACACAGCTTTAAAAGACCGATATTCATTTTGAATCACACGGTACACCAAAAATAATGCTATTAATCATTTTTTTAAATATTTATAAGTTTAAAATACCGTATACTTAGTGAGATATTGAATGAAAAACGGTAAGTAAATTTAACTTTTATCCAGAAGGTAGCAATCGAATCTTGACGCATAAATTAGAAATTTGATACTGCGTAAGTATCGTAAGACAGACACCATCTAAAATTTGATTTATTACATAAAAAGAAACTTTTTGGAATACTCATGGTCTTAAACAAAATGGATTAAAACCGAATATAAAAACTGACATCGATAGGTTAGAACAAAAATTATTCATTCAGTTGGAGGCGTCCATTAGTTGGTTGCACAGTTGAATTTACATTTACCGCGTTTAAATTAAGGTTTCGTTCAACAATTATCTAATTTAAAATCTGCATGTTGTCAGTTACTTCTTTGTAAAACGTAACTGACTCAACAGTTTTTATTTTAAAATTTGCTGTCAAAAAAACGGTAAAACTGACGAAACTGACACACGGGCTTGGTACTATCATATTATTGAGTTATCAACCAATAATCAGTTACTGTGTCGCACTCAGATGAATGTCATGGTAACTTAAAATTAAGAAAATATTTCATTCTGGCCGATTTATTATCTATTCTTTTTTTTAAATTTAATTTATGTATCTTTGGTTTAGATCATTTAACACTGGTTTATATCTTTAATATTTGATGCCTTATTTCTTATTGTAAACACATTTGTTATTGTAAAAATTTGTTTGCCTCATCAATACTAAACGTATCAATTTACCTAAGTCAACGTATATCATACATAATAGATATATACATAGCGTTTATTTATTATAATATTTATCGATGATCCGTATTATAATTTTATTAAATAATTAAAATAAGAGAAGTTCTCAAACCAAGCTGTAAGGTTTCTTTTTAATATGCTGAAGCTTAACTCTAAACAAAGTGCACAGGTTAAAAATAATGTTTTTTTTTAATTTTATAATTTTAGTTGTTTTATTGGAAAAATTAAATTTTCCTCGCAGACTTACCCGAATAATTTTTCTTCCTTTTGGTCGTCGTTGCTTAATGAATCAGTAAAGAATAATAATAAATAAACTGATGTCAATCTACTAATAAGAGTACTTTTACATGAAAATTCAATAAAATTAATTGAAAAATTTATATTAAATAAACGAATAAATTATTCTTTCATTTCAGATATTCTTAGCTCACGTCCGGTCACAATTTTTTTTTCATATTTTTTGTTTCTTATGTTATATTAAAATGAAATTGAAAGAAATTAATTAATTATATTAAAGAAATTAAAAGAAAGAAACAGAGACCAAAGAGTGAAAAAGAATTCTTTTTAAATCTTCTTTTAATTTTGACTTTTGATGCCGCGACAATTAATGGTTAGTAACTTATTAGTATTTATTCGAGTTTAATTTCATTATAACTTAAATAAATAATCATCTTTATACTTCCTATGCAAGGAAGTACTGTAATAGCGAAAAATTTATATTTTCAGATTTCCACGAAAATATCCATTTTGACCATACCTGAATCAATTTTGACTAGTTTTGGCGCGACGTCTGTACATACGCATGTATCTCGCATAACTCAAAAACGATTAGATATACATGTTGAAATTATGGATTTAGGATACTTATAACATCTAGTTGTGCACATCCCCTTTTGACTGCAATCAACTGTACCAAAAGTGTCCAAAAAAAACCAAAATAAATAAAAAAATTTAATTTTGGTATTTTTCTTAAGTGCAGTAATAAGCCCTCATTGAAAACTTTTAATTGATAAGTAAGTAGAACTTATTTTCATTGGTTTGGAATTATAGCCAAATAAAATTTTAATTAATGACATATTTGGATGTTACAAGAGGAGGCACATCGATTCGAATCAGACTTCATCTTCTTTTGTCTTTTTTAATTTTCTTTTTAATTTAAATATACTGATTTATTAATAATTATTAACCTCTGATTGGAAAAAAAAGAAATTTTCTATGAATAATAATTCAATAAAAAAAGAAAAAATTAAAAATATCAAACTTATCACTGAAATAAAACTTCATGTACTTTACTCTTTTTCAAAAATGTGTATATGTAAATTAATAGACATACAAGGAAGTCATATGGTGTCCGCATCAGATTCCTTTTAATTTAATTTTAAGAGATTATACTATATATATATATATAGTACACACACACACACACACACACGCACACACACACACACACACACACACACACACACACACACACACATATATATATATA
>JAAAKQ030077547.1:3311-15184 GCA_010016005.3 Zanna intricata | reverse complement strand
AGGAATGTTGAGATTTGAAAAGTCTTGAAAATCTCCTAGGTCAGTTGCAGGAAAATCGGCATCCTCTAGAGTCAGCTCACGCAAAGCGTGTGCATCCTCACAAGGCTCAGAACCAGAAGCGAGTTGATCAAGCTTCGTTTTTGTGCTCTTCCACAATGCAAAAAGGAAAGTGTCATGTTGATCTCCTGACCATGTGTCTAATTCTAATGCTACACGAAAAACGTGGAACTTTTCTTCGCCAATATTTTCATTAAGAAAACGAAGGCCGAAGCTTAAATCTGTCATCTGCTGCTGTACTGGCCAGCTGTCGATCTGTTCTTCTAATTGCTGCCCAGGTACCTTAACTGCCTGTGGATCCGAAGGATAAAGGCCACATTTACAAAATCCATTTGATAGAATCGATTCCGTGACATTTTGTTGAATAACTTCTCGCAGCAGCTTTGCGAAGTCCCTTTTCTTTAGGAGAGGAGACGCTTCTTTCGTAATATTTTCAATTTCTAGCACTCACAGCGTTTAACCCACTCCACCTAATAATTAAATGTAAAAAAATTGTGTCAAAAGTTGACCATAGCTTGTATCAGTAATTGACCATGCAGTCAACTACTGAAAAGAGACGCTCTATGAACAAAACAGTCAGACGCAAGCTCTTCCCTACACCTAGGAACCAAGAAAATGTGTATAAATAAGTAAATTATGAAAGTGTCCATTTATTTAGTAATTGACCACCACGGTCAAACTCTAGAGCAATTGTGAATTGTGGATTTAGTAGTTGACCACCCCCAAAATATGGCAAGAACAAGGTTATGACATCAGAATCCCATGATTTACTGCAGATAAAACATTATAAGAATTAATCAAATTAACTACTTACCCAGTATTCTTCGTTGAAGGCGTTTACCTTTAAAAACACCACACAGCTGTTCTTAGGCAAAATGCTAACAAATTCACATAAGACCATCAGGTCCGAAGACCCTAGGTATTTGGGTGCGGTTTCGAGCCGGGCCTGTACCGGAGCGGAACGGTGATCGCAATGCACCGGATCTATATTTCGTTCAGTTTCCCATTCCCGGCCTGCGGAGGAGACTTACGGCTTGGCGATGGAAGCATGGCAGCGGGAATGGGACACCACGCCTAAGGGAAGACCCTTGTATAGATTTATACAGGACTTGGGGGGATGGTATGCCTCAGGTTTATTTTTAAGGGCAGCGGGAGCCCAAGCGCTCACCAACCATATCAATTTAAACCAATATTTGTTTCGGTTCCGCCTGGCAGCTGATGAGCTGTGTGTCTGCGGGGAGGTCCAGTCCAATATTCATATGATGTTCGACTGCCCCGCTCTTGGGGGGCCAGAGCTAGCCCGGACAGGTGACGACTCATCAGAGGGCTGTCCGTCACCCCTTCCCCCTCCAGTCTGTTTCTTCACCACACTCTATGGTCTTTGTCTGTGTCCTTCGTCTTTTTATTTGTCTAATTCACTCACTCATTCGCCCACCGCATTCACTCATCTGAAACCACTTCACACTTTTTTTTTGTGAGTGTACTTCTATGTGTGTGCACGTGTTCACGCCGGTAGCGTAGGAGTCCTAGTGCGTCATTATCGCCGCCCATCCGAAATTAGGGACGCGCGGCGACTCAGCAGGAGGCTGTTCATCTCCCCGTCTCCTCCTTGTGTGTGTGTGTGTTTGTTTGTGTAAACACAAGGGTTCAAGAATCCCGGTGCGTCATCATCGCCGCCCATCCCTGCAAGCAGGGACGCTCGGCGACTCAGCAGCGGGCTGCCTCTCCTCCCCGCCCAAGTCTGAGTCTTGATCAGTATTCTCTTCTCCTGGCTTCTTCATCTTTCCGTTTTATAACTGCGGTGGCAAATCCATCGACCGCTCTCCAATTGTCGATAGATGACAAATGGGACAACGTCCTCTGCCCTAAGCCCGTCGATGCCTGTAGTGACCCTGTTAGCATGCCACTTTGGGCAATGTAACAAGGTGTACTCCGCCGTGCCCTGAGTATGACAAAACATACAGTTGCCAGAGTTTCTTTTTCCAATACGGTGGAGATAGGTCTGAAAGCAACCGTGACCGGTGAAGAGCTGGGTCATGTAGAAAGTAATTTCTGGTGCTTTCTAAGGCACCAGCCTTTAAGATCTACAATGAGCGATTTAGTCTACATAGCGACTCCATCAGTACGCCATCTACCGTTCCAGCTCTCAAAGGTACCCGACCTTGCCTCTTCCTTGTTCGTATCATCATATATCCGCTCAATAAGATCGGGCTTATATATTGCGGCTTCCCTGCCTCTTCACAATCTACGCATGACCACACAAACTTTCACCACTAAATCGATTGGGAGAGCCTTTCCCAATACGGTGGTAGCCTCATAGGAGGTTGTTTTAAAAACTCCAGTGTACACAATTACGGCTCTGCGCTGAGGACTCCTCAAATTTTGAAGAAGCGGTCTATTCTGATCCAACCTATGCGCCCATACTGGCGCCGCGTAAGAGAGCTTACTCTCGAAGACATCTCGGTTCACCATGTACATTTGAGGTCCGACAGCCCGTAGTCTTTCCGAGCAATCCGCCTAAGTTTGTGCATCACAGAGACTGCGTCCGCCGCTACTTGCCTAATGTGATTGCTAAACAGCAATTTCTCATCAAACGAAACACCTAAGTACTTATTGACTTTTACACGGCTGATTACACAGCCTTTGTACTTAATGTGGGGGTTACGACTGTACGATAATTTGTCTGCACCCTTGAGAAGCATGTACTTCGTTTTGGGTACAGAAATATTTAAATTTTGATGATCCATCTAGCTCTCCTCGGTTGACAAGGCCGCATGCGCTCTATCTTCTAGCCATGGTGGTGAATTACCACGAACTAACAGGAGACAGTCATTGGCGAAAACCTGGGCCGTGACCTCTTCTGGGAATGTCAATCCCAGAAATCCGTCAAACACCAGGTTCCACAGCAGAGGACCGAGAATGGAACCCTGCGGGCTTCCCCTGGTTACGGACTTTTCCACAACTAGATGCGCATCTTTAAACAGAGCCGTTCGGTTAGACAAATAGTCCTTAACCACGGCCTGTAGGGCTTCGGGAACATTGCGGCGTTCCAACTCATTGAGAACAGAACTCCAGCACAAGGAAGGAAATGCTGCCTCTATGTCAATAAAAATTGCGAAAACATATTTACAGTTGGCGCTTTTCACCTCGGCAAGAGCATTTAGGATGCAACCCTCGGTGCCACCCCTTTCATGAAGCCGTATTGGCCTCGATTTAGAAACGAGTCCATATCAATGCATTTCTGAAGCCGTTCCACAACCAGCTTTTCCAGCAACTTACCGATTACCGGCAAGAGGCTGCTGGGTCGATAACTCCTGACCTCACTCGGAGGATCTTTTCCTGATTTTAAGAGCACCCTCACCAAGGCCACCTTCCAACAAGTCGGAAAGCAACCCCAGCTAAGGCAACCCGAGAACAATCTGCCAAGTGGCTCTGTTATGACCGGCAATAGATGAAAAAATATATCCGGGTCAAGTTGGTCAATCTCCGGTGCCTTTCGCAATGTCGTTCGAGAAACCACTCTGTCTATATCTGCGGGATCCATAGCTCGTACGCCAGGGAATGGCACTACACCCGCCCTGACGCCAACATCCGCTTCACCCTCCGGAGCATCTGAAAACAGAGTGTACAGGAACGCCCGGTAAGTCGCCACAGGTGTTAAAGTGTGGTCTCGAGTACCTAACCGGCACCGAACACTGGCCTGAACATGCAGTGGCTTCGGGCGGTAACATGACTTTGAGAGCTGCCAGGGATTGCTTTGTAGCCCCCTCATGGAGTCTTGCCAAGCCTTAAGTTTGGCTTCCTTGACCGCATGAACATACTCATTACGGGCACGCCGGTAGGTCCGCAGGTGTTCAGCGCGCACGTCGTCGACGATTGTCCCCGTGAGGGGAATAGGTATCAGCGCCGCTGATACCTATTTCTAGCTGTCCTAACTCTTGCGCGCAGCACGTTCAGGTCAGAGGATTACCACTTATTTCCAAGCCTCCACCTACGGTTAACAGACGGACGCCCGGAAGCAGCGGTCATGACGGCTCCAGTCACTCGAAGATCAGCGGACTGGCTATCGTGCACGGGTCCGTCCATTGCCGAGGCCGCCGTAGGACCCTGTCGCAACAAGTCTTGATTGCCTAGCCGAATAGTTCAGCAGTCAATTCCATCTCCTCAATGTTCTCCATGCGCCATTGAAACCCTTGCAATGCAGCTTCTCACTCGCGCCGAAGCCTGTTCCGATCCAGGCCCCTTAGGTTGTAGCGACCCGGATCTGGAGCTCTTAGACCGCCTCCGTGAGCGATTTCATAGGCTAATATAAGCCTATTATTGTTAACACTGGCCTCGGGCCAGACAGTCCAACTACTTGTATATGAAGCAAGTCGCCCGTAATCAAAGTGACGTCGATGTAACTTTCCCCTAGTTCAGAAGAGAAAGTTGGCGGTTGATATAACTGCAGTCATAATCAGCCTGCTCTTAGAGGTTCGAGGGACTGCCTGTAAAGTCATTAATATGTTAAGAGATTTAACAATTCTCTCCGCCCTGTCGCAGACGTGCCTAACGTGTTCCGTAAATTGACAGGTCTTGTCGATTATAACGCCCAAGTACTTCACTGTGCTTCTCTCAGCCAGCATGTGATAGTATATCTGCAGATTGGTAGGGCCCAGTCTCCTCCTTCCTTCCACCAGTCTAATGAATTCGCATTTGTCTAGCTATAGGGACAAACCATCCTCTTTTAGTCAGTTGTTAATGATATAATGAGCCTCATTGCCTTTATTCTGCAATTCCACTACTGTCTTGCCAGGAACTAGTATCGCAAGATCATCGGCGTAGGTTATGGACCTCCACACCGTCCGGCAATCGCAGCTCAAGCATGTCGTCAAACACTATTATCCATAATAGAGGACCCAACACAGATCCCTGTGGTACTCCGCCATGCACCTCAAACGCCTGAGTGCCATGCAAGGTACCTCGCTGATTGCTGCAGTCATTCAGCGTTCAGCGAGGTACTGCCTAATCTGATGCTGAAGGTAGTACTAATTCCCTCAGGCCACAGTTCCGAACGCATTGGCAACGTCGAGCAACACAAGCATCGGGATGTGCCTGGTCCTCCAAGTACCGTTCCTTACTTCAGCAGCCCATTGGACAACCCTATTAACAGCCTGCAAGGTAGAGCTTCCCCTCCAGAAACCAAATTGGTTTTGATGAATACCAGCACCTGAGTTCAGCTCATCGATCAACCTACCAGATATCAACCTCTCAATGGCTTTTCCCATGTTGTTTAACATGCATAGAGGGTGAAAACTAGCAGTCAATGAGCACGAGTCGTACTCCTTCCAGCACCTGGGGAACAGACCGTTCTCCATTCCAAAATTGGCCACATCTGCCATCGCCTAAGGCGCCAGTTTTGCTAAGACTTTTAGTAGACTAGCAGTAATTTCATCCGGCCCGGGACTCCTTTTCTCAGCCAACTTGGATATGGCCTACAGCACCTCATCAACTGAGAAACGAGAGATCTCTCCCCGTTCTACTTCAACCTCACGCTGATCTGTGCAAGGGAATATCCTGATGACATGCTCGCGAACATGCGCTAATGCGCTACCGTGAAGGCGGGCAATCTTCTCCCAAATTCTTTGTCGCAATCTGATACGCCCGCCCCCACGAGTCATTGTCCAGGTCAGCACAGAATTCCTTCCATCTCTGCCTCTTGATCCGCTTAATTTCGAACCCTAAAACTTTCCTATGCACCTAATACCTGCTGGAAGCTAGCTCACAGTGCTCGTGTTCTCTCCTTCTTAGTCTCTGCATAACTCTCCTCTATATTTGGAGCTCTTATCGCATCTCAATGATTCTTAATGTCCACCAGTAGACCGATCTGCGTCCTCTGTCTACATGTGGGATTCGCGCTATCTCCTGCATCGTTACCTCCTGCAGTAGCTATGGGGTTATTCTGGGTACCTCTCTAAATCTCCGACCGGTATTACGAGCGACAACTTCTTCTTGACGCCTGGAAAGTCGGGGAGGAGGTCCTCTCTCAGAATTCAGAAGGGAAGTACCAGCAATCGTCAGCACCGTGGCGAAATGGTCACTGGCCGTTGGATCAGTTAATACCCGCCAGTCGCATAATTCGTAGTCCTATTCCTGACTAGCATTGATAGGTCGGGGACCGAAGAGTGACCCCTAGCCTCAAACGTTGGTGTGTAATCATTTATACAGTAAAGACCTGTGGAGTGCATCATGTCGGTCACCAGCTCACCGCGTCTATTAGTATATGGGCTAGCAGCCTCCACCGCCTTAAGTCTAGGTCCCCCATCAAGATACCTTCTTGCTGGCTCTACTCACAAGACTATATATGCGATCGACAAAACTTGCATATTCCAACAAATCACAATTGGGGGATATGTAAACCCCAATAACGTTAGTTTCTGCCAGTTCTACCTCAACTATACCTGCTTCTCTGGTATATAACTGCCAGCCTAGTCTACCGCTTTCATAAAAGCGAAATCAACGGAGCTGTCTGCGTACCAGTTACCACTGGCCACAGCGCATCTGTTTGGTTCTTTGGTCATTAGTATCTCTACGTCCTTACGTATGGCGAGCTCCCCAACAAGATCGTGGGAGAGCAGTATTACATCTTACATCATTCCACTGCAATCTGAATCCAGTTGAACTAGTGTAAGTGAAGTAAAAGGATTTGTAGCTCAGAATAACAAAACTTATAAATTAGTGGATGTAAAGATTTTACTTGAAAAGGGTATCACCGAGATAACGATAAATAAATGGCATGACTATGTAAACATGTGCTTCAAGAAGCAGAAAAAAGTGGGAAGATGGATTGTTTTGTTGATATCTCATGTGGATATCACACAGTATTAGATATGGATAAACTCATTAGTAATTTCAAAAATGACTCCTCGGAATCTAATGTTAAGTGTTGAGTGGATGTGATAATTCATCGTAAGAAATGGATAAAACTAACAAAAATTGGTAATAAATCATAAAATATTTTTTTATGTATTTTATGCATGTAAATAGTATTTCAAGGTTTGTGTAAAGCTCTCAACATTTACAAACCTATTTATATTTATAATTTCATTAAACCATTATTATTTTTCATAGCTACTAACTGTGTATGATAATCACTACATAATGCAAGGAATGAGATGACTCAGAAATTTTTTCAAAAATATTTTCGTAACTGCCGTAACTATCATAATAATGATAGTGTTGATTTGACTTTTGAATACCGTTATTCAAGTCTTTCTTGTTTTGAGTAGTATTGACAATGTTAGTGTAACATTAAGAAGTTTTTCACAAACCAGTTGTGAAACAATAAATTCACTTTTTCTATTGCTGTGAGAAGAGCATAAGCTTTGGAGATGCGATTGTTTTTGATTCTTGTAAGATATCTTCTAGACTCACGTAAATTCATTAAAATAATTCGACGAACACATCACTATTCATGTCCCGGGCGATTATGACGCTTTAGCGTTTTTCGCCCTCCAAAAAAAAAAAAAAGACATATGACATTCAATCATCGTTTTTTTTTTTAGCACATCGATTGCATGTGAATTACTGCGAATGAGAAAAAAAAGTTTTAAAATTCTAAAAGTATTCTGCAATGTGAAAAGTTTGAGAGAAACTGTGATATAATGGATATGAAAAGATAGTATACTGAATTTACCAAAGTAGCGCTAGTGGAAAGTCCTGTTTTGAAATTTATAACCTCAGTACGAGGTTGTTATACTTTCCGCGTGTGCTTTTGTGGCGGGAAGGAGGGATGTGTTATTAGTGAAAAATGTGTGACTCTTTCTCAGTTTTTAATGTGTGTTTTCTGTGTTATTATATTTTATGAATTTTCATTTCCTTTTAAGTAAAATTTGGATTTACGTTTTTTGAAAGTTAGAATTACAAGGAATTGAATTCCTTGCTTAACCTCAAATATCTTTAGTGTTGCCTTAAGAATGGAGTTCAGTACGAAAGATATGCATGTTTGGAGAATGATAGCAGCTGTTAGTTGGAGTATATTGTTTCAATTTATGTTTTTGTGTTTGTTTATTATTATCACGAATATAGACATTTGGAATTTTAATGTTTTCTTAGCACCCTTACATTCACTGTTTTCTTTAAAGTGCTTCTACATATTACAACTTACTGTTGTAATTTTTTTCCAAGGTATCATTTGCAGCAGAGACTATTTAAAACCACCGAAAGCGCAGTTTATTAGTAAGAGATATCTTATTTTAATCAGCTTGTTTTCTTATCAGAACATGGTTACTTTATTTGTGCATATTTTGCTGGGTTTTACTGTTTCCTTTGTATACGCTTCGCTATCAAATGACCGTATAAACTCAATATCAGTAGGATGCACCATCGGAGAACTGGATTACTATGATGGTATTTGTCTAAATGAAAGGAAATTCTTCTTAGTATTGGGAGGAATTTGGATTGGATTTTACACATATTTTACTGATTATATTTTTCAGTCTAGGACATTGAATTTTCCTCCAGTTCAGCAGCACAAATTTATTAGAATGCAAGCAGCATTTTTTTCTTGTTTAAAAAACTCTATGATTAAAGCAATAGTTCCAAGCCTTCTTTTTTGCATGCTGTATTATTTTAAAGGGAATACACCGAGATCATATTTCTGTTCGTTTGCAGATTTTTACCTGCCTGATTACTTACTTGATACTTTATTTATTTTATTTGATCAAGAACTTATGATTTTTCTGTGGTTGTTTACTGCCATGTACCTGTTAATGCTGGATATAATGGTGATTTTGTTTAACATACATTTAACTGAGAGAGCATACTTTCCAATCACAACGTATTTACTTCCATCAGCAAATAATCAGTTTTCATTTTTGCAAGATGCGTTAGCCGAAGTTGAAATTCCCATAATTCAACATCTTGGTTTTTTGGATTTGGCTCTACTTTCTGAATTTGACTCTCAAAGACGAGCAGAGTTATTTACTCTTAGTCAGCCTGGTGGTCATCCCCATTCATGGAATGCAATATCAAGTGAATGTTTCGAAGTTATTGACAAATTTACTGAAGAACTTGATAAATGTATAGGTATTTATCGTGCTGATGAGGATGAAAGTTATCAAGATTCAACAAAGCCTCAAATTTCTGATCATCATTGTTACCAACATTCATATCGATTGAGGAATCTTTCAGTTAAAATTAATAGAGATAATGAGAGTTCACCAGCAACAACTTTGCAGGAATCTTATGAAAGGTTAATTAAAGTTTATCAAAAATGGTTAAACGATAAAGTGCAAGTTTTTTGTAAGAAACCAATCATTGCATATTTTTTTGGTGAATTGAGTGAACCTAAAATAAAACATCTTTTATTTCAAAGTCACCCTGTAATTTGGGCAGTGGAAAGTTTATCGTTCTTAACTTGTAAATCTCTTAAAGAAGATGCTTTTGGTGTTGCACAAAAAGATCTTTCTAAAACTATTGATTCTTTATTACACTTGAAGAACAGCCTTGATAAACTGCAAAAACAAAGTATTTTTATTAAAAAATCCAATAAATTAGACTTGGTTGATATACAGATGAAAAATGCTTTAAAATTTTCAGTTAAGCAAAGTATTTATCGTATTGCAGTTTATTTTAAAGATTATATTAAAGATGTTAACTTTAGTTCGATGGATGTTTTGAATCAGATATTAAATTTTATTGATTTCAAAGAAGTATGATAATGATATAATTAGAGTAAGTACTTTTTCATTTATATTAGTGTGCGATTATTATTTTATAAGTTTTAGTGTTAAGTCTACAAGTTTTTGGAATCAAAATCTTTAGAAATAGCTTTATTCAGGAAGTATAAAAATGCAGTCAAAATTTGAATACCTTTGAGTTTGATTTTTGTAACAATATTTATAAAACATTACAGAGTGAAATTTTTGTAATTCTTTCATTTTTCCAAATTACTACCCAAAAAAATATTTAAAATTTAGTTTTAAGTACATAGTAATCTGTGACAGATGTAGTTTGGTTTTATAATTTCTTGCCTGCATATTATTGAATATGTACTCCAATTTCAGTAAACTTTATTAGATTTTCAAAGTAGTAATAGAAATATTCAAATGTTCTCCCATCAGCTTGTTTGTGGGGCTACTTATTTTGTTACATATGCCAAGTTTTGTCATTTTAATATATATGTTTTCATTTTGGTCAGTCAATTTTAACTTAAGAAAATAAATATATAATTAAACTAAATGAAGTATATATATACTTATACTTAAAGTATATATACTACATTAAATTACTTCAAAATATAATATGGTTACCTATTTGAAAAATTTTAATGTTTTTGGAGAATAAGCATAATATAGAAAGCCTTACACGATATTTTTTTATCATTAGGCTTCTCAATTAAGAAATTCATCCACAGTTTGACTGAGAAATTAGTGTTTGACTGATTTATTACATCAGAAACAGAATAAGAAATATTTTGTATTAAATTTAATTTCTTTTTAATTTTTCCAAAATAATCATGAAGTGTCAGACATTTCACGGCACAGTAGTGTGCCACGGCATACCCATTAAGAATCACTGGTCTATGGCCATTGTTTTTCTCAAAGTTATGCAAATTCTATTTGAAGGATATATTGGCATATTTCTTTCCTACTTTGCTTTTAACATTTTTTGTCTTTGCCTCATTTCTCTATTTACTAAAAGAATTTAAATTGGTTTCTTTAAAAGTAATAAATTTCATATAATGTTATATTTAACGTAGATCTGCAGTTTTTTATATCCGAAATAAATCTGGAAGCACTAGAAATCTTGTATTGTGTTTAGTAAAATATTACTTTAATTTTTCTTATTTTTTCCAGTGGGTTTAATCAAATTTCAATTACTTTCAGCCAATACTGAACAATAATATAATATTCTTATGAACTTTGTGGTACTCTTTAGGTTTGCCATTCCCTCAGATCACCATCCCTCAAATGATACTGCTGCTGCCTGCAACTATTTATTCTAATTTTTCCTATCCTCAATCCAGAGATGCTTCTTGTTGGCCACAGATAGGACAGGGATGATCATTCAATTATAAAAAACATGGGATTACTCATGACCGATAAGTCTTACAAAACTGGAAGTTTTGCTAAAATTACTTCTAAAACTAAGATTTTTCACAAACATATAATTTTATTTAAGTAATATGTGCATATTTTCCAGCTATACAGTCAGTAAAGATTTTTCTAGGATAAAATAAAATGAAGCAGTGATGGAAAAAATTTATTAGTTTTATTTAGCTAATTTCTTAATTTTATTTATATAAAATCAAGTTTATATTTAATATGTCTTATTGTACTTTTTATTCTCTTATATTCTGTTTTCATCCCTCATTTTATTTTTTGTAGTTTTAGTTTTAGGTGTTTCTCTTAATTTATTTTCTCCCTTATCTTGTAATATTACTTTTTTGTGTGTAGAATTTCACTCTTTGATTTTTCTTGTTTTATTTTTTTATTCCCATTTTCCTCAGTATTAAATCTAGTATATGTTGAATTTTTATTGAAATAGTTCTACTTAAAAAACAGGAAGGAATTGAAACCTTTCAGAAGGTTAATATCGTAATTTTACCTGAATTGTTTCATATTTTGCTTTTAACTTTTTTATCTGTGCCTCTTTTCATTATTCCCTACAAGAATTGATGTTAGCTTCTTTTAACATTCATAACTTTCATCTAATATTACTGCAGATCTGGTGTAACACCAGATCTGCAAAATACAGTGGAGCTAGAAATTTTATTTTGTTCTTTCTATTAAAATATTTTTTTCTAGAAGTAGAAGCAGTTTTTCTTTTTTTAT
>JAAAKQ030077536.1:0-15184 GCA_010016005.3 Zanna intricata | reverse complement strand
TACACGATGTTAGCACAAGATTACACTTGCTAACTGACGCATTCAATAATTTTACTGAGTGTCAGTTAATTTTAGAATGATATTGATGTTGATCATGCCTCAGAAATGGTTGAAGTTGAAGAGCAATATGTTTGTATTAAATCCGCGATGGATAAAATAATTAATTCTCATGATACAAAAAATGATAAGCTTGAACCTAACACGGCTAGTCAGCCTCAAATAAATTCAAGTCAGTTAATAAACTTGCTGGTTACTTCATTACCTACTTTTAATGGAGATTTTGCAAAATGGATGCATTTTAGAGATGCTTTTGATAGTTTAATTATAAATAACCAAGCTCTATCTAATGTTCAGTGTTTACATTATTTAAATTCATCCTTAAACAACGAAGCTAAAGAACTGATTGCAAACATCACCATCAGTTCTGATAATTTTTTGGTTGCTTGTAAATTGACCATTTCCATAGTGTAGCGGTTATCACATGCTTGTAAACTGATTAATGATCGTTAACAATAATCCTAAATTAATAATTCAAAGACTTATTAATAATCTGTTGAATCTTCCTTTTGCCTCGAAGGAATCAGCCGCCAATTTACATATGTTAATCAATCATGTTAAGAGTAATATTCATGCTATCGAAGCTATAAAGGAAGCTGATATTCCGCTTCACGAATTATTATTAAGTCAAATGTTATTGCATAAGGTAGATATGTCCTCAAAAAGGATGGGAACATAAATGTTCTGGAACAAAAATTCCATTATTGTCAGATATGTTAGCATTCTTAGAAAATAGATGTCAATCGTTAGATACATTACAATACAATGAAGGCAAACAAATAATGCAAAATAATAAGCAACCCAGAAACACATATGTAGCAACTCAAGATATCTGTATTATGTGTTCTCAATCTCATTTGTTATTGAAGTGTTCAAAATTTAAAAATTTAAATGTGTCTCAAAGGGAGAACTTAATTCGTAAAAATAACTTATGTTTTAACTGTTTATGTTCTAATCACTTTTCTAGTAAATGCAATGTTACACAAGGATGCCGCAAATGTGGTTTAGGTCATAATACTCTAGTTCCTAAGGATAAGTTAGATTTTAATAAAATTCAAACTCCTGATAAATCACTTAATGATGCTATTCTTTCAAAGGAACAAACGCTGACATTTTGCTGGCCACAGCTATTGTTCAAGTCTGAGATCATATCGGACAAATACATAGTTGCAGAGCATTGCTTGATAGTGCATCACAATCTAACTTCATTTCAGAATCTTAGTTCAAAAACTACATTTGAAAAAACATAAAAATAATGTGCCCATTCATTGCATAAATGATACAGAATCTCAAACGTCTCATTGCATTACCGTCAATATAAAGGGTATCCACAGTTCATACAATAGAACAATAAGTTGGTTAGTTGTACCAAAAGTTCATAACAATAGTCCAAATGCTAGAATCAACACTTCTCAGTGGGGTTTGCCTTCTAATATAACTCTGGCCGATCCAGCATTCAATGTATCTGGAAGAATTGATCTATTAATTGGTGCTGAATTATATTTTAGCTTATTGTTACCGACAAACAAAATTACTAAACCTGGTCACCGTGCTCTTCCTTATACCAAACTTGGATGGATCTTGTCCAGACCCATTCCAAAATCTGATTACAGTGCATCATCAAGCGCACAACAAAATTTTCTGTTCTTGATATTAGGCTAGAAGACCAAATTCAATGTTTTTGGGAGTTGGAAGAAGTTCAACCACCATTAAATAAGAAGAAAAACTTTTGCGAAGATTACTTTTCTTGCAATATGATTAGAGATGAAGAAGGACGTTACATAGTTCGTCTTCCATTAAAAACAACATAAATGAGCTCGGAGAAACTTTAGAATGTGCCACAACTAGAGTTCCTTGTCTTGAGAAGTGCTTGAGTCAAGATGAAAAATTAAGTGAGGAATACATCCGATTTCTGGAAGAATATGAGTCAGTGGGGCACATGGAGTTGGCTGTATCTCCTACAAGACCTACCTTAGTTTACTACTTTCCACACCATCCTATATTCAAAGAAAGCTAGACAACAACGGTCCGAATTGTTTTTGATGCTTCATTTAAATCCTTCTCAGGATTGTCGTTAAATGACACGCTGCATACTGGTCCAATAATTCCGTAAGACTTATTGTCAATTGTGCATAGATTTAAGACACACCAAGTATGTTTCACTACTGACATTGAGAAGATGTACCGACAAATAAGAGTAAATGATGTTGACTGTGAATTGCAGAGAATTCACTGGCGCTGTCATCCAGAAGAACCAATCAAACAGTACAAACTAAAAACCTTAGCGTATGGTACGTCTCCAGTTTCGTTTTTGGCAATTAGAAGTATAGATCGAATTAGAAGTTAAGGATGAAGGTCAGGAATTTCCTTTGGGATCACGAGCTCTATTACAAGATATGTGTGTGGATGACTGCAAAGTATAGATCGAATTAGAAGTTAAGGATGAAGGTCAGGAATTTCCTTTGGGATCATGAGCTCTATTACAAGATATGTGTGTGGATGACTGCATATCAGGTGCTGCTACAATTGAAGATGCAATTAAAATTAAATTAATTGAATTACTCCATAAGGGAGTCCACCTCAGAAAGTGGTGTTCCAATTCCAGTTTATTACAAAACGTTCCACAAGGGGACAGAGAAACGCAGCTGCCTTTACAACTAGGTAGTGAAGGAAATGTTAAAACATTAAAAATATTATGGCACCTGGCCACTTATAGATTTCAAATTTCTTTTAATATTGTTACAAGACAGAACTTCACTAAGAGAAACGTTCTTTCATCTATAGCAACTATATTCGACCCTCTTGGTTTAATTTCTCCAATAACAATTTTACGTAAATTATTTATGCAACATTTATGGCAGGAAGAATTACAGTGGGATGAAGAGCTCCCATGTGAAATGCAGGAAAAATGGAAACCTTTGTTTTATTACTTATCAACCATGACTAATCTACTTGTCAACAGATTTGTACTTTCGAAAGGGAGTCCAGTAACTGTACAATTGCATGGATTCTGTGATGCCTCTGTGAAGGCTTATGGTGCCTGTATTTATTTATTTATTTATATTCCATTGATGCAGAGGGCATCATTACTGTGTTCTAAGTCCAGAGCAGCCCCTCTAAGAAGGTCTCGTTGCCGCGTTTAGAACTCTGCGCCAACATTGTTTTGCTTGTCTGTTTCACAAGGTTTATTCAACTCTTGATGACCCAAATGACTTATCCTATCTCTCCTTCTCGCGTCCTAATAGGTGATTCTGTTACTGCAATATTAGAGCTTGGTATTACCAAAGCAAAGATAAATTTATTATCACGATGGCAACGAATGCAGCAGCACTTTTGGCAAAGATGGTCCCAGGAATATCTTAGTCACCTCTAGAATCGAACCAAGTGGGTGTACACTTGCTCCAACATTGTGCCTGGTATGATGGTTCTTATCAAGGAAGATGATCTTCCCCCTTTAATGTGGAAGTTTGGAAGGAATCATTGACATTAATAAGGGCAATGACAATCTGGTGAGAGTAGTGACTGTAAAAATAGCAACTGGTGAACTTAAAAGAAATATTAATAAAATTTATGTTTTACCTGTTTCAGACGCCCATTAATCTGGACACTATAATTTTTGTATTTTCATTTTATTCTTTATTATGTACTTTATACTTTGTAATTTGTTAATTAATTTTTGTTATTACTTTCATAAATATCTGT
The DNA here is from genome assembly GCA_010016005.3 of Zanna intricata. Classification (NCBI taxonomy): domain Eukaryota; kingdom Metazoa; phylum Arthropoda; class Insecta; order Hemiptera; family Fulgoridae; genus Zanna; species Zanna intricata. Next base: position 11,425 of record JAAAKQ030077536.1, on the reverse strand, counting down.
TGGAGATATTTAGGTGAGGAGTATGTTTGATGCATTTTTGCAGTTACGAGACATTTTGATTGTTTTTGCATGGCCGCTTGGTGGGAAGAATTTGTCTCTCTAGCGTCAGTATAGCACAAGAAAGGCTTGTGAGTGGACATGTTTAGTGTGTGAACAATTATTATACTACCAACGGATGAAGTACCCAAATTCTACAGTCCACTATGAAACATTTACAAATTAACAGTTACCTAAAACCACTGTCTTTTTTTCTGTTAAGGTTCCGGAACCACTGTAAGATATTACTTCAGAGGATGAAATGTATGAATGTAAATGAAGTATAGTCTTCTACAATCTCAGGTCGACCACTCCTGAAAGTTGTGGTTAATTGAAAATTCAACCACCAAAGAATACTGGTATCCATGATCTAGTATTGAAATCCGTATAAAAGTTATTCCTACCTTTACTAGGTTTTGAACGTTAGAACTCTCTTGACTTCAAAATTAGTTGATTTGCGATAATGAGTTTTCAGTTTATTTCAATTCAGTTGATTTGTGTATTTAGTTCATTTACTACTATTGGATTAGAATAATCCAATAGGTTACCTAAAACCACTCTTTTTCTAGTGCAGATCAACTGATTTGCGCTAATATAATCCAATAGGTTACCTAAAACCACTTGCTTTTTCTGCTTAGCCTTCGAAACTACTGTGAAGTTTTAGTTCAGAGGATGATATGTATGAATATAAATGAAGTATGTCTTCTACAATCTCAGGTCAACCACTCCTGTGAAGAGTGGTTAATTAAACCCACCAGTTCAAAGAACACCAGTGTTCATGATCTAGCATTCAAATCCTAGTAAAAGTAATTACTTTTACTGAGATTTGAACCTTAGAACTCGCGACTTTGAAATCAGTTGATTTGTGATGTCACTTTAACCACTGCACCACCCCAGTGGATTAGTGCTCCGATTAATTTAAGTGTCATACACACAAGTGATGTTAAATGTCTATTCAAATGAACAAGTTATTTTAATCGTAATTTATTGTATTAATTGTAATTAAGGATCATGTTTTAACTTAGTATTTTTTTTTTCATTCTATAAAAACTGGTTGTGAAAACATGACTAAGTGTTTATTGTACTAGGAAAGTAATTGGGGATTGTTTTGAGTTGTTAGATCATTATAATGTTTTCATTCATCAATTTTGATTGTAAGCACTTACAAATATAGTTTAGTTATCAAATAAAAGATAATTTTGTTTACTATGACAAAATTGTTAACAAAATATTTCAATAAACATGTAATTAATTTAATAGCACTTAACTTGTTGCCATGATGATGCGAGGGAATTATTTCTCAGTTCATGAGTAATGTTGCTCTCTATTTTTCTGTTTAGCCTCCGGAACTACCATAAAGTATTGGTTCAAAGGATAATATGTATGAATGTAAATGAAGTGTAATCTTATACAATCTCAGGTCAAACAGTCTTGAGATGTGTGGTTATTTGAAACCCAACCACCAAAGAACCACCGGTATCCATGATCTAGTAGTATTCAAATCCATATAAAAGTAACTGTCTTTACTACGATTTGAACTTTTAAAACTCTTGATTTCGAAATCAACTGATTTGCAATGTTGGATTAACCACTAGCCCAGCTTGGTGGGCTTCACAATTAATATCTAACGTATGAATAAATTTTATCACTTAATATAGTATCAAACCTGTCAATATGTTATTTCTAAATGAGGCTTGATGTCACCACACATTATAGAAATGCAGAAAATTTTATATAAAATAAATAAAAGCTGTACCTTGGTGGGCCGTACAATGCTGGCCAAATGAGCGTTCGAGCATAATGACTTTGGCCTGACATGCAGGAGAAGAGAACTGTGAAGACAGCTTACATAATAATCAATCAGAACTGCCGTGCACAATATGGTGATGGCCTGCAATTACAGGCCAAAAGAGTAGAGGAACAGATTAGAGTAAAATTTTTCCAGACCACAGAGGGTTAAAAGACCAATTTTGTTAAGAAAATCTTGGTTTTTTTTTTTCTTGATATCGCTACATAAGCTTTGAAGCTTGTGCATGGGATATGGAAATGGAATTTTTGGAGTTTTGTTGTAATGTTGAGAAATATCATCTTACTTGACCGGGATTCAAACCCAATAGGCCGAGACGTTACCACTCTACCATGGAGGTTGGTTTATCTCCTTTTAAGTACTAGTTCCTGTTGCTGGCAATAGAACATCCTAGTGTTGTATCAGTGCACCAATATATCATTGATATACCAATGATGTATGAATGCATCTTCTAAAATATCATGCAATGATTGGGTATTTAACAGTAGAATAATGAATGATCATGACATTCATTATCATCTAAAAGTTGTTTAAGAAGATAAAAATACTGATCGAAGTAGATGGGCGATAAAATTTTATGCGTCAGACATTAGTGAAGTGAATGAATATTTTGAAAATGATATCAGAAGTGAGTGTGGTAGACCATTTTCTGTTGCCCATTAGACTTATCGATAGATATGCTTCCCATCAAAATCGATTTAGGTGACTGAATCGATTCAAAGTATCGCATTTCACATTTTATGGTAATGCATCGCCATCAAGGTAGGAATATCAATCGAAAAAATCGGTTGTGGACACCATATGACTTCCTTGTATGGCAATTAGATTATATATACACATTTTTTTTTTGTTGCACTTCATTTAAACTTATTTCATTTTAAAGTGTGAAGATAATAAATATAATGAGGAAATAAATGTTAAAATCAAAGAAAGAATAAAAAAATTATGAAAAGATGATAAATATAAAGAGGAAGAAGATATTAAAACGAAAGATAGAATAAAAAGATTAAGAGAAATTGATAAATATTACAGAGAGAAAATTTGAAAACTAGACAATGCCATGTACACAAATTAAGATCAGAAGAATTATATAAAATCAAAGGGCAATTAAATGATTGACAACAAAAAACAAATAAACGAAATGATGATGGAGTCCGACTTAGGGAGAATATATTCTGATAATATCAGAGGTGTAATGAACTAAAAGATAAGAATTTTTTGCAGTTTATTAAAGATAAGGCTTGTATGCCTTAGTGTATATGTTGTTCTTGTAAGGGTTTATTTTTCAGTCACTTTGTAGAGAGGATGATGAATATATAGAGTGAGAAATTTGAAAACTAGAGAACTTGTACATAAATTAACTTCAGAAGAATTATATAAAAACAAAGATTGATTAGATGATTGGCAAAACAAAAAAATAGATGATGATTGACTCCAAGTTAGGGAGAATATTGTCTGACAATATCAGAAGAGGATGAACTAAAAGATAAGAATTGTTTGCAATTGATATAAGATCTGGGCATGTATACCACAGTGTACATGATGTTCTTGTGAGAGACTATTTTTTAGTTAACTTTAATGTAGATAAAATTAAACTGAAATTAAATTAAAAAATCCAGAAACAAATACGATTCTAAATTATAACTTTCAGTTAGTATTATATAATCAGATGGTTTCACCAAATGTGTTACTTATATACATATATTATAATGCCTATTAAACTACATGTACACATTTTTAAAAATCCGTAAAATTTTATTTCACTCATAACTTCTGATTTTTTGTCATTTTTTTATATTTTTTATTGTTATTATTGAATTATTATTTATTGTAAAACTTTCTTTACAATCTCAAGTTTAAAATATATTTAAATTTAAAAAAAAAAAGAGATGAAGTCTGATTCAAACCGATGTAAGATCCATTTATTTTATTAATTAAAATTTTATTTGGCTATAACTCTGGAACCAATTAAAATAAGTACCACTTATATCGTTGAAAAGCTCTTAATGAAGGCTTATAACTGCAGTTAAGAAAAAGTCCAAAATCCAAATTTTTTGGGGAGGATTTTGGGCTATTTTGAATACTTTTGGTTCAGTTGATTGCAGTAAAAAGCAGAGGTGATAGATGTTACAACAGTCCTAAGTCCAAAATTTCAACATTCTACAGCTAATCGTTTTAGAGTTATGTGAAATAAATACGTACAGACTTCATGCCAAAACTAGTCAAAATGAATATTTCCATTGAAATGTGAAACTGAAAATTTTCATGATTCCAGTACTCCTTGTAGAAATTACAAGGAATTAAAAAACAAGTAGAACACAGTACACTGATCGACATAAAATTTGAAACTGAAAAGTGAGTAGAAGTTGTATATAGTATTTTATATGCTGAATCTAAAAATGTATTCTGAAACAACCCATGTGTTAAGTTAAAAATTTATTTGTTCCATCATTTGTGGAACAAACGAGATACAAATAAGTTAGTACGTTTATATGTTTTGCTTATTCACGTCTGATTTATATTCTGATGCATGCTGTAGGACCTATATTTGATACATAACAATCTAATTATGTCATTTCATGTCAAGCCAGACATGTCAGAGATTGAAGTAATGAGTAATGCAATGTGATGAAATTTTCTTCAGTGTGAGTTCAGCTCTCTGTATGACTTGCAGGTTTCTTTACTTGTGGTAGTGGTTTTATCAAACACATATTATAAAGATGATTTTATAAGTGATGCCAAATATTAAGTGAAAGAATTTTATAACAGAACAAGTTCTGGTATTATTTTATTGAACATCAAGATTTGTTAAGGTGTGTTCATGTGTGTGTGTGTGTGTGTGTGTGTGCACGCACACATGCCAGCCTCTCTCTCTCCCTCCCTCCCACATGCTTTCTCTCTCTCTCTCTTTTGCTGTGTGGATGTGTTTATTCAAAATATTATTGATAATTATTAATAGTATCTCTCACTCATACCCCCTCTCTTCCGTGCACGCATGCACATGTGTGTGTGAGAATGCACTGAGGCTGTAGTACAATGTCACTTTCAGTAAATCAAGATTTTGCATAATTAAGGTGATATTTTTCTTGGGCAAATTTGTTTATTGAAAAATAACATTACATTAAAAAAAAATTACAAAATCCCCCCCAAAAAAAAAATGTTGTAGTCACCTCACAACCATAAAAATCAATAATAACTAGGGAAATACGGTTAAAAACATCTACAGAAATAAATGATTAAAATTTTAAAATCCTTTCTATGCATTCCGTCATCCCACTCAGACGTAAAATAAAATATATTGTTTACATATTAATGACATCAGGCTCAATTTTTATATAATTTAGATTAATTATGCCAGGGACAGTGGAAGCCTTAAACATCAAAAGGTGTTTTAATTGAAATTTAAACGGAATATGAATTTGTTTTGACATACTTTGGAACCCTGTTAATTAATCTGATACCAACTTGCAGCAAACATTCAAAAGACCCTGTTCTGTGCTGTCGGGCATGCAAGTTGTCCTCACTGCCTCTGGTATTGTAAAGATGTACATCTCTGTGATCCACACTTTAGTGGATTTTGAACACAGTACTTCATACAACATTCTAGATACAAATACAAGAGAAGTCAAAAAATGCTAGCTGCGAGAAGGTGTCCTCCTACATGACTCTTTGAATTTTAATTTTATGACCATTGTACTATATTTATGTAATATTTCAGTTCTATTTTTCCGTTATAATATTACATGATAATAATTTTTTAATGAATTATTTTTTTAATTTTTATAGATGTAGTGGATCAAGTAGTCATAGCAAAAGTACTAATGATAATATGAAGACACCTTCTCAAGTTGGTTTATCGCCAAAGCAAAGTACAAGTTCAAAAAAAAAGAAAAAAAAAGGTAAAGATAGCGGAACATCAAGCGAAGAAGAAAGATGGTTAGATGCAATTGAATCTGGAAAACTAGAAGAGGTAAGTATATGTGCACACATCACACATGCTGTGTTTACACACAGTTTACTAATGTAACCTGCTGGTTTGGTCTAATGGTTAAACTCATCATTGCAAATCAGCTGATTTTCTAAGTTGAAGAGTTATAAGTTTGAAATCCTAGTAAAGGCATTTTACTTTTATACAGATTTGAATACTAGATCTTTGGCATTTGGGTTTCAATTAACCACATCTTTTCAGGAATGTGTAACCCAAGATTGTACAAAACTTTGTTTACATTTGTACATAATATCCTCTGAAGTAATACCTTACGGTGGTTCTGGAGGTTGAACAGAAAAAGAGAGAGTTAATTTTTGGCATCCCACATGGTTAGACTATTGATTAACTCGTTATCGGTTGCTGATTTCGAAGTTGAGAGTTCTAAGGTTCACTTTTGTATAGAATTGAATATTAGATTGTGAATATTCTTTAGCGGTGGGGTTTCAATAAACAACACATCTTTTCAGGAATGTATGACCTGCAAGACTTACAGTACATTTACATTCATACATATCATCCTTTGAAGTATAATACCTTACAATGGTTCCGGAAGCTAAATAGAAAAAAAGGGATGATCACATTAGAGGCCTACCATGCTGGTCTAGTGGTTAACAAAATTGCAAATCAGCTGATTTCGAAGTCAACTCAGGTTGTACAAGACTAACTTCATTCACATTCATACGTATCATACTCTGAAGTAGTACTTTACAGTAGTTCCAGAGGCTAAACAAAAAAGAAACAGAAAAAAATAGTTCATGTAAATATGTTTCGTAAATTTTAGTTTATCAGTACAACTCCTCATATTCCTCTTTCAGCTGTAAAGAGAGACAAAATATTATAATAGTTAGGTACAGTACCTGAATGTATTTTCAGCTGAGGAAGATAGACCTTTGATTATTTTACCATGATTCGCATTCCAGAAAATTTTGACATGTCTTCACATTTCACATCTCCCAGAACCAAAACCACTGTCAGTTCAAAACTTTATATATAGATTTATATATCTATATTTCACTTTCTTGCGAAGAAGATAATTGCTGTAATTTTGTACCAATTACTTTCAAATTGATATATAAATATAACGACCCAAAATCTCATCGAGTTTGTTATTGGGCAAAATCATATCATAGTGGTGGAAATGGGCGAATGGGTTTTTAAAAAAATTAAAATATCACTATAATTTCTTATTAAGTAAAATATTGAATTCATTTTAAATTCCTAATATTTTTTGGATAATGGCCTAAAATGTATCTAAGTAAAGTTTTTTGATATCACCAACCATCGGCTCAGGGGATGGAAAAAATGGGGTTTCGAAGAAAAAAAAAATCCTATCACCTTTAATGAGCACAATATTGAATCAGTTTAAAGTGGTTGTTAGACCTTTAAACATTGCCTAAATGTTTTATGTGAAATGTTTTTTTATATGACCAACCCTTACGGCAAGGGATAACCAAAATGTTGCTGGAATTGTAAGATGAATTGAGGCTTGTCGTATACTAAACATGTCTTATTGAGTAAATTTGAATTTTTTTTTTAACTTTAAGGTGTTAATCTTTTTCGTCCCTTACTTTTTTTTTCTTCTCTTGCTAAAACACACACTCATGCACACACATTCAAACCATTTCTCGAGGATGAGGAGGATCCGGAGTCCCCAGTCGCTCATCGAGAATGAAGCACCTCAGCACTCCAGACCTCACAAGTGGAGCTGTCCATCTCCGCCCCCATCACCGAAATTAACTCAACGTACAATGTTCCTGTCATGCTCTTCTTTTATTTGAATGATGTCCCTAGCCGCACATTCTATATCTCTCCAGGCTTTACTGGTTGACACCATATATTGTTTATCATCTCTGGATCCAAATGCTGTAAGGCCGACCTCCTTCTTATAGCATCCTACCTAGCACACCTGAAAAACATGTGCTCCAGGGTATCACAATCACCACAGAAAGCACAGCTTGGGCGCTCTCTTCTTTTATATTTGTATAGATAATCATTGAAACAGCCATGCCCCATCAGCATCTGGGTGAGATGATACCCCACCTCCCCATGTTTTCTTTGGACCCAAGCCTCTACATCAGGGATTATACGCCTAGTCCAAGCGCTTGTAGCTCCATCAATCCATCTGCGAGACCATTCCGCAATTATAGTCTTTCTTGCATCTTTTCTACCGGTTCCCCTGTATCTTAGTGTCCTTTCTCGTATTAGCAGGTCTATTGGTGGTACTCCTGCTATCACGCACGTTGCTTCATACGATACAGTATGATATGCCAAAATTACTCCTAACAAGGTTCTTCTGTGAGCACTGGACAGTCTATGCAGATTTATTGCCTTGTCCAGTGCCATTCTCCATATCGGCGCCGCATAAAGGATTGCAGAGGTAACTGTTGTCATTATAGTGAGTCTTTTCAAGGCTCTAGGGGCCTGTTGTGACAAAAAAAGACGCTGTAGGTTCTTTGTGGTCTTTTCTGCCTTTTGACAAACCTGTAAGACGTGGTTCGTAAAATTCAAGTGTCTGTCTATATGTACCCCTAGGTATTTCACCACCTTGTCGACCCTTGTTATTAGACTGCCCTGTATGCTCAGCCTTATATCTCTTATGTTTCTCCTTCCCCCAAAACAAATAGTTTTGACTTTTCCAAGCAATCTCGATTCGATTTTCGACCATCCATTTCATGATCATGTCCAGAGCCCTGTTTCCTCTATATGTTCGACCTCCACCTCATGTTTCCCAGCAAATTCCAGCAACTTCTTAGCCAGTAATCCAGTATTATTCCCTGGAGCACTCAGCACGAATGTAGTTCCGTTTTGATATAGCTTACCAAATCCAGCCTTCAAGTCACTTGTGACCTTCCTATTTTCCTGTTTAGTGTCAGTGATTATCACATATTGTATGATCGGCTCATCCATGTGCTCATCCCCAACTAGCACCTCTGTTAATGGTTTACAGGCCAATAATTGACCCACCTTCAACTTGTTAGAAACCAGCAAGCTCTTGTTATTAGGAAGCCGGCGAGTCACGTTAGTATAATATGCACCTTCTAAGTTGGCAATATCGATGATGTACACCATATGATGTTCAGCCTCCTCCGTAGTCTGGTCTACTTCTTCTACATGTTTATATACATCATGTGGCCATCTGCGCTGAAGTTCCGTCTTGTGTACTTCCAGTTCAAGTTCGTTCAAATCCTTTTCCAGTTCCTGTTCCACTATTTGCCTGATCAACGAAGGTTTGCAAGCGACTATCTACTTTATCAGTTCATGTAGTTCTGATTCAACATGTTTTACCTCGCGCTTAGTGTTCTTGTTGATGTTATGATGGAAAGTACCAGCCAGCTCCTCTAGTCTTTCGATTAACGATGATATCCATATCTTCTTCCTGTTCTTCTATACTGGGAGGTCTTCTCCTTTTCCTATCCTCCCTTCCTCTTCTATCATCCCAGCCAGCAGAATTAATGTTTGATGCTGCAGCGGACGTGCAGGCCGCCTCCATGGGGACTTCTTCTCTCTCATTCTCCTTTTCTAGCCTTATTGGCGATTGGTTTATGTTTAAATTGTTCACTATATATGCTTGCTTAAACTTGTCACAAGACTTAGAATAAATTTAGTCTATTTCACTAGACTAAATTCACTCTTCCAATGTGGCAAAAGGGATTTTCTTAAAACAGAAGATTAATGTTCATCTGAAATTTTAGATAATTAATAATTAATTAAACTTTTTTTTTCATGTTTCATGACCATGTAAGATCATTTTAGTCTCTCCATTATCCAAGTATCTACTGGGAATGTTTATTGGATCATGCAGTCCCCCACCCCCCCAGTTCATTTTCATATATTACGATTTTTGTCCCCTTTCTAGTATTAAAAATACTTATATTTTTTGTCCTTGATGTTTTTCATTTAGTTATGTCTTCTTTGCGGTGTTTTTCAGTATAAGGCTAATTTCCTTCAGATCTTACTTTATATGAAATTGAATACTAGATCATGGATACTGGTGTTCTTTAGTGTTTGGGTTTCAATTAACCACACATCTCAGGAATGGTCGACCTTTTCTTTGTCTGTTTAGTCTCTGAAACTACCATAAGGTATTACTTCAGAAGATGAATGAGGATGATATGTATGAATGTGTCTGAAGTGTAGTGTTGTACAGTCTCAGGTCAACCACTCCTGAAAAGTGTGGTTAATTGAAACCTGACCACCAAAGAACACCGCTATCCACGATCTAGTATTCAAATCCGTATAAGAATAACTACCTTAGAATTCTCAACTTTGAAATTAGGTGATTTGTGATGTTGCTTTAACCACTAGACCAGTTCAGTTGGTTAGGAATGGTCGACTTGAAACTGTACAAGACTATACTTCATTTACATTCATACATATCATCCTCTGAAGTGATACCATACAGTAGTTCCGTAGGCTAAATAGAAAAAAAAAGAGAGATCTTCTCTTATTTCTCTGGTCCATTTCCATTGTATTTTGGTGTTTTCCCGAGTCAAGATTGTACTGTGTTAACAGTTTCCCTAGTCTTGAATCTTGCATCCTCATGATATATCCAAAAGGGTCTCTGTATTTTTCTGTTTAGCCTCCGGAATTATTGTAAGGTATTGCTTCAGAAGATATATATGAATGTTTATGTTCAATTTAAAAAATTTAGAATTTTAAAGCTTAAATACGAGTATGATTGGGTTAGTGAAATAGTAAATTATGGTTGAGTAAATATATATATATAGTTAATAATTTATTGTTTTTCAAACAAGAATTCTATTATTATATGCTGATGATTATAATAACAGTAGAATAGTTCATTTTGTTATATCATTGATGGAGATAATGAACTCAGTTTTCTCTACCATATTTTAAAAAAAAACTATTTATTGTTCTGTTATTTAAATTTCCATAATATATGCTTATAATATATGTTCTGATGAAGCACTGATCTGTGGTAGTGCTAAATTTAGATGAAAAGAAGGAAATGAAACTATAAGCGAGTTAAAAGAATTGACTACATCAATTATAATATCATATATGTGTAGTTTTATTTCTGGATTTCAGTCAGAAGTAATTATTTTTTTTAATGCTATAAATAAAATCTTTGCCGATATTTTAATGACTTGAAATATTTTTTGTGTGTGTCGTAAAGGTGGATGATGAACTGAAAAAAATCAAACCAAAAGATCCAAATTTGATGACCGCCAGACAAAGGGCAATGTTTGAAAGGAAAACTGATAAAGAATCTACACCCGATCAACAGTTATTAGCGCTGCCATCTGGTAATATATTTTTTAATATTATTATTTATATTAAGTAAATATGTCTGAAAAGTTCCCGATCTAAATTTCTGTAGTTGATACAAGTAACGCCATCTCTTGGACAACCAAAAACTATATAGTACAATGTCTTACGAGTGTGTGTAAAAACTTTTCATCACGTTTCATCTTTCCAGTTTACAGTTACATTTGGCTCTGTATATTGTGTTTAATGTGATATTGTGCAAGCTTGCGACATGGAATATCTCAGCCCTCATAGGGGAAGATACCTGTCTCTATCTGTTTAGCCTCCGGAACTACAGTAAGGTATTACTTCAGAGGATGAGTGAG